>CM023950.1:6990031-7100381 GCA_013407115.1 Glycine latifolia
CACACACATTATTAATTAGGTGGTTATAACTAAATTCTCTCCTTTTCTATCTCTATCTTTATATATATATATATATATATATATTATAAGTTTTTTTAATCAGCAAACAATAATAAGTAATATTACAATAAATTCTAAATATGATTTATCTCAACCTATGAGGGGCTTGCTTTTGGACCAGGATTTCCTGCACTTGACTATTGATTGCAGGTTCTGCACTCATAATATGATGGTCCAAATTACCTTATTTATTAGTTTTTTCAATGTGTATGTGAATAAATTTTACCCTATCTCTGGTTGAAGAGAAAAAGTGGAAAATAATAATAAATAAATACATACAACGAAACATTTTATTTTGTTTGATTGAAGAAAAAAATAAAAATAAAAAATTTGACTTCTATTAATAAAATTTAATTTTTAATTCAAATTTCAATTTTTTTATGATTTTCTCTTCTTCCAACGAAACTACTATAATGGTGGAAATCCTTCTTGCATTCTTTCTGAGTCTCTGTGACAAGTGGGAAATCCAATTCCCTTACTTTTACGGATTGAAGAACATCAAACGATTTGAGTAAGATTGTTTTTTTTTTTTTTATATGTCGACTAGTTATCGTATTATTTTGTTCAATTTATAACTCAAACATATAAATATTTTATATTGATATGGATGCAAGATATGAATATCCTAATTTAATTAAATTATAAATTCATATGTAATCCTTTTAATAACATTATTACTTCATATTTTATTTTAATGATATTATCCTACTTCTTTTTACTTATTAGATAAATTTCTCTTAAATTTATTTATTTATTTGTAAAACAGTGATCACAATAATATCTTTCATACTACTTGCATAGATACAAGGATGGATCCCAAAAACAAGGCATGGACTGAAAATAAATAAAATCTAATATGCACAACAAAAGATGTAAAATACCAATGAAAAATAAGAGTTAGGCGTTCACTTTACTTTCCTTGATATAAATTATGTCTATATTATCTTCCAATTCATTGAATCAAAGATTAATCTTATTTGTGATTTGTGATTATAGTTGATTTAAGAAAATTTTACATAAATGAAAATTGAACACAAATTTTTTTATTAAATAAATTGTTATCACTCATGTAAATATAATAAATCAGTATGTTAATCCTTTAAATTTATGTCTAAGTTATTAACAATATAATACGTCATTCAAACAGTATAATATACTATTTTCCTGTATCAATAAAATTATCCATCACTATCTTTTTTTTTTTAACTGGAATTATCCATCACTCTATGCATCTTATTTTTAGAGGACGATTGTTTGGGAATGTGAAGATAAAAATACATATTCAAATTGTTAATAGGTAGTAAAAAGTATTTCTAAAAACAATGCATTTTCAGATATTTATACTATACATATTTTTTCATCTTCATATTTCGATGTAAAGGTGTGTGAATCTTAATATTTAAAATAATTTATCACTTTTCTCTATTCTACCTCATTCATCTATTTATTTAATATTTTGTTTTAAAATTAAAACATTTCTGGAAATTAGAAATATTCACCAAACATTTTTTATGAAAATAATATTTCCAATAACAATATTTCCAAAAAATGTATTCCCAAGAATATAAGTAAATCCGTGAAACAAACACTCACTATCATAAATCCAACAATATCTTTGATTATTTACTAACAATTTAATTTTTTATTGAATAAGTAGTATAACAATAAAAGCAAACTATTAATATGCGGTTCTTTTAATAGCATTTCGGTACAAAATTAGAGTGATCAATTGTTATATATATAATAATTTTTATGTATAAATAGTGTTTTATATAATTTTTAGCTTTAAATATATTTTTAATCTCTACAAAATGAGTGAGTTTGGATTTTAGTCTCTTTAATTTTTTTTTTAAAATTATTCATCTCTTTTTTCCCCTTCTAAATCACATGTATTTTTCACCTATAAAAATTATGTTCAAGTCAAGTAGGATTATTATAGATAAAAAATATTTTCCTCTAAGTATTTAAGTAATTGTATACCTAATACTCAAATTCGAGACCACTGATTAGTGAAATAATCCAATGTCATTTGACTCATACGCTTAATGATAATTTTTCATCTCTTTAAATCTTGAAATCACTATTTTTTATCGTGGGTGAATTTTGGTTTTGGTCACTAAAATATTTATCTTTGATTTCATCGCTTCAAAGTATGAAACCAATATTTTTGGTTCCTAATAAGTAATATTTATTTTAAGAATTAAGAAAAAAAAATTGAGATGTCAAATGTTGATATAATGCATTAATATTTGGAATGATCACTTAATCTTCTATTTAACATATATAAGCGGTTAATAAATAGATAATAGGGACTAAAAATATTAATAACGATTTCATAATTTTTTAGAGGTGAAAATATTTTTTTCACTAGAACCAAAATAAAATTCATTTATTTTTTAAGGAGTAAAAATATCTTTAAATCTAATTTTTTTAAAGATATTGTTTGGGGGGGCGATGAAAGCCTTGATTGAATCCACACACTCCTATACACGCACGCATATGCATAAAATCTTACTTGCCGACTTCAACTCTTAAACTTTATCAAATACTTCTGAGAACCAAAATGGAAATATGTGCTATGATTGAGGAATTCCACATCATGATAAATTTATGAAAGGTGTCATGTCATCTTTTTAGTCCTTGTCTTTGAAAAAAAAAAAAGAATCCATAAATTTTAAAGTTAGTGATTTGAATCCAATTTTCCTCATAGGTTGCCTAGAAAAATATTTCAAAATGATTTTTAGAAGCTTAAAGACTATATATATTACAAATACAATCAATCAATATTCAGCTTTTCTTTCAAGACAACTTTTTTCGGCGTTGTTGCAATAAATGATCTAGTTGATTTGTGCGAAAAGTTTGAAAAAGACCGTTTGATTCTAAAGGTGATTTTTGGAAAGGTATATATGACTTGGTAAACTTCCTGTAAACTTCCTGCCCGCAGTCGATAAGGTTTTGTGGAAAATAAAAATATTGAATCAAAACCATACTTCTTTTTTTTGTCTTTCCCATGTTAATTATTAAACCAAATTATAGTGACATTTCCTATAACTTACGCAAATTACACAAGGTTTTCCTGTGTTTGAAAATATTTTTTTACAGCTCTCTTATAATGGTATTAAGTTAGTTTAGTTTTAAAACTGGAAACCTAAAATTATGTCTGATTATACAATTATATACATACTCTATGTGTTTTACTGTTTTATGTGTTTTTCAAACATTATGCCGGATACCCGTTTGTCATTTTAGATCTGGATTATCCATCTACATTGCCATTGTTTCTAAGAATACAGACTTCACACCACGACTCCACCATAGATTTCACAACATTGCTCACGTTTGTGCAGAGCTCCAACAAGTGCGTCCCAATGATGATGGAGTCTTTCATTTTCGTTCTGCTCACATGCAAGGCTCTGTTTTTAATTTATTCATTCTGCAAGTGGGGGTTTCATTTTTTATTTACATATTTGGTTTGGAAGATTGATTTGTAGATTTGGTGAAGAAAGAAAAAAGAAAGGGAAAAGAGAAAAATAAAGGAGGCAAAACGCCATCACCAAAAATTGCCTCCGATATGGTGCATGATAGTCTACTACAATGGTGGACATAGAAGGAGGAGAATGAAAAGTATGCTAAAGGTGTTGCGTTTTAACAAAAAATATAACATAGGGGAACAAAAATAAAAATAAAGATTATGTGTTAGTCATGTGACCTCTAAACTAGATGGACTTTACCCATATTGGTGTAACATCCTAGGCACAAACCAGAGTGATCGTTGATATAAAAGAGATAAGACACAAATAATGAGTGATTCTTGGCAAGCTTCCAACTGGGTGGATACTTGAATGAATCAGAAACACACCCGAAAGAGAATGATCTAGAGGTTGTGCAAATATAAAATTGTTTAGTTCATGATGAATTAAAGAAGTAAACTAGTACTGCCTATACCAACAAAATACATATACTTTTTTGTAATTCATCACTTAAGAATTTCACAATTAAACGTGTTTGACTTGGAGCAATTTCAAGATGAGTGACTTTTTGGGAATTTTTTCATAAAACATGTGAGTAAGGCCAAAATAAGTTGAAAAGTCTTGTGTTGATTTATCAAGACTATCATTGATCCTGAAAGCAACTAGGCGTTGCATTTGAGAGACAAGGGGTGTCACCGTAACAAGAACACAAAAGTAAAAGATTTTTTGTAGGTTGAAAAAAAGGAAGGGTGTCTCTTGTAATTCAAGTAAAACATATGGGGTACCACTATAATTTTCTCAAATTATTTTCCTATTGGGAAAGTTAAAAATCCATAAAGGTTTCAAGGAGATTGGTTATCTTTTTTTCTATGTTGTTGAAGGCTTTATTAGTTTAGTTAGAAATTGTCACTGCATCGTGGAAATATTATATAATTGTTGAGGGATTCTTCATTGGTTCCAAAATTAATATAGATTATAAGTGTCATAAAAAGTATTCATTTTCTACATTGAGTTCAAAATAGATGAAGAAAATCACTTTTTCATTGATTTCTATCCTAACCTATGTTGAAAATGATCACTTTCTACATCACTTAAAGCATTAATGATGTAAAAGCTAAGTTTTCTTTTACTATTGTTTCTATTTTATGTTCATCCTAACCTATATATACTCATACATAGTATGTTACTTTTAGGTTTCTACCAATGATGTCAATTTTAAGTTCATACACATCATATATCATAAAATCAAAATCAAGATAAATAAAATAATAAACCACAAACTCACAATAGACATAAAGATTTTTAACATGGAAAATCTTTCAATACAAGATAAAAAATCACAAGTCATTCAGACCAAAGAAATAACTCTATTATTATCAATAAATGGTACAAAAAAGTTTCCAACAACTACACAAAGAATGCATACAATTATTCAAAGTAAACTGATCATAAAGCTTATAAAATGAGAAACAAGAACATTGTAACGCCCCGTATGCATCCGATTCATTAACATTCATTTATGACCGTTAAGCGCAACAATTAATCAAAGCTAATTAATGCTTCCCTAAAACAATTGTGAACAACAAACAAATTACCATACATAATGTTTCCCTAGGAAACTGCTCTAATACCATAAAAATGTAACGTCTCGTATGCATCCGGTTCATTAACATTCATTTATGGCACTACACATGTCACACAAAAGGTGAGTTGATCAGACCCACACTCAATGACCACACATGCAATAGTCATAATGAACACCTAAAACAATTGTGAACAACACACAAATCACCATACATAATGCTTCCCTAGGAAACTGCTCTGATACCATAAAAATGTAACGCCTCGTATGCATCCGATTCATTAACAATCACTTATGGCTGTTAAGCACAACAATTAATCAAAGCTAATTAATTCGGAAGCAAATAACAAAATGACGTCATCATACATCAATAACAATACCATATTTACATTATGTGTGGTGATATCTCAACAATATCCAACTAGAGGACCAAATCAGTCATATACATATATCTCGGTCAATGTATCACAACAATGGTTGTACAAAACAAGAAAGTATCATATACCCTGTCCTCTTAACATACATCAATATCTCTCAAGATATACAACATATACAACATATACACAATGTACATTAACTGTGCATCTTCCCCTCAGGGGTACAAAATACAGGCATAACCAAAACACTGAGCCAACATGCTCAAAAAATAATATGCCTAGGGTTCACACAGAACCAAGTCCCTACTCGGGCCTTTTTCCCTGAGATCCATCAACCGCTCGTTGAGCATCACCTGTAAAACATAATCCTCACACACTGGGTGAGATAAAAATCTCAGTAAACTCAGGGTTCTTGGAGGTCTCTCCTCCCCCTGGTTCACTTCCATGACATATAACATCAAAATTGGCATCACACCATCTAGTCATCATGGCTCTCATAAAATACATCACCTGTATAAACGTGTCATTTTGTTGGGTGCTTACCAACATCAGGAATGCAACACAGATATAACATATATATATATATATATATATATATATATATATATATATGCCTGAAGAAGATCATCCACTGAAGGGAACATTCTCTCAGGACTTTTACTCATACATATATGACTCTTCCAAGAGAAGATCATCCGCGACAGTTACATTCTCTCAAACATACAACATATATAACATTGTATGAAGAAGATCATCCACGACGGGTATATTCTCTCAGGACTTATTCACACACACACACACACACACATATATATATATATAACATAATATCTAATTCACACGTATATGGCTATTCCAAGAGAAGATCATCCGCGACAGGTACATTCTCTCATAACTTATTCACACATATATATATATATAGCTCTCCCAAGAGAAGATCATCCGCGTCGAGTACATTCTCTCAGGACTCAATCACACGTATATGGCTCTTCCAAGAGAAGATCCACGATGGGTACATTCTCTCAGGTTTTTATATCAATTAACCACAAGGAGTTGTTCCACATTACTTTGACTCCCAGGGAAGTCCATATTTAGTCTATTCTACTGGCCAGAGAATCTCATCAATCACACAACATATCATCACAGTGTACATCACATACATGTTCTCAATAAAAGCAGTAACACGCAATTTCAATACACATGTATCATGATATACAATAACAATCACTCCCTCGAAGTATGGTGGAACACAGTCAATGGGAAACACTCCCAAGAACAAAGAGTTTACCTGCTCTAAGCGCTACACTGGTTCTCCCGGCTTCGTGGTCACAACCATCAACAATCTCTGTATCACGCCCTACATAAAGGCATACAACAATCAATAACGGTTCACAACCGTTAGAATGAAAAGAAACGCTATTCTTTTCCATCTAACCTCTTTTTCCTCTATTTTCAAGTTATACGGACTAGTCACCTAATCAGTGACTTACAGACCCCCAACAGGATCTATCTTGGTCTAACCAAGACCCTAGAGTCTCCCTAAGACTCTGCATCAGTCAATTCAAAGAGTTAAATACTCTATCCATGACAAATCTCAATGATTATCAATATGGCTAAAACGGTTACTTCAACACATTTTTACTGTTTATATAGTCTCATGAGCACATATTGTAAAAGCACCTAGACTCATACATATCATAATATCATCAATCTAACCACCATTCTTCTTACCCATACATTTCTCAGAACCAAATTCCAAAGTCCATAAAATCATACTTCAAGGTTAAACCTTTATCAAAACAACCTCCTGATCATACTTTTCTAAAGAACCCAAGCTTAATTTCAGCTCTAACTCAAATGGGTTACTATTCACCTCAAGAACAAATTTTTAAACAATCGATAAAATTTGAGTTTCTTACCTCTAAAACGACAAGGAAGGCTAGAGGACAACTTCTCCAAGCTTGAACGTCCTTAAAACGCCTTCTTTCTTCCTCAAAGTCCAACTTTGTGAATCTCACTAGAGAACTGGATCTCTCCGTTTGATGGTTTTCAGAGAAAAGTGATGATGGAATCTAGCTCATTGAGTAGTTTCATTCAACTTTCACGAAGGATTTTGGTCAATGGTTGAGTGGTTATGAAGCTTTCCACACTCGTCAATGGCAGAAGCAGAGGAAGGAAGAAGGAGAACGAAACTTTGGGCCAGAAAATGCTCAAATGGACCTTTTATAGAGTCCCAGCCCGCGTCCTAGTGCTAATCGCGCCATATTCCAGTGAAAATTGGTCATCTGGTGCACTTTGGCGCTAATGGCGCCAACTCTGGTGCTACTGGGGCTAATCGCGCTGTCAACCAGAGGCCACCAGCAAAATTTTTTTTTTTTTTAGCTTTGGTCATTATAAACACAGTCCCCCACACCCCCAAATAAAACAAGAGTTTTCACTTAAGAAATTTGCGGATTAGCGACAAAAATTAGATAGGAAATATTTCTATATCTAATTTCTCACTATTTAGCCGTCCATTGTCAATATTTATTCACAAATCCCTTGCTAAATTGTGAGGGAATTGGATAGAAAAATTTCCTTGCTAAACCCTCTCTAAATAACAAGAGATTAGAGAGAAAATTCTTTTGTTGCGAAATTTTTGGCAATTAGCTAGGGACCAACGGCTAACTTTTGCTTACTCATAATTTCCTTGCAAAAGTGGTTCATTATTTTAGCTAGGAGTTAATTCCCTTGCAAAAGCTTCATATATGAACAAGTGTCCTCCCTCTGCAAACCTTAGAATGACGATTCAACTTTTGAAAGAAAAGAATCACATATGTTGAACCTGTTGTCCAAAAATCAATCTCATCTAATGATGCACAGATCTTAAGTTTTAATTCAAATTTTTGCTATTTGGTGGATATGCGAATTGCACTATGACTTTTGTTCTTCTTTTTCCTTCCTTTGTTTGCTACTGTAAATTTGCTAAAGTCCCTACTATAAAAAAAACTAAATGATATACAACAAAAAAAGTTGGATCCAACTTTTAAAACCTAGAAAGAACTTTTTGGATAAATAAAAATAACCTTATACCATGAGGAATGTTTATGCTTAAAAGAGAATTGGAAGAAAAACTATTAAAGACCCTAAATGAAACCTAACACAAAAAAACCAATTTTCGCTCTAAAAGAGTCTAAAATCAATTTTAAGTCATCAATGTACAATATTTTATTGTGTGTCATTTAATTATTACCAATTGACAAAAAAAATTGAGATTTGATCTTTAGTTTGAACATAAAAGCGTAATTAAATGTATCATTTTATCTTTAAAATAATTGTTCCAATAAGAAAAGAATGAGTTGAATGTCAGATAAAAATCAAAATATCTCAAGGATTAAAAACAAATAGTGAGTCAATCTAGCTTCTTTTTTTTTTTGTTACAAACTTGTTTTATTTTTGGGCCAATCACGTTTTATCACTTCTAATTATAGAGGGAAACACGGAATTACGTTGCGCACTATAATAACCATGATTTCTATATAAAAAAAAATTGTTGTGGCCTGTCTGGTTTTCGGCGTCGGTAGCGCGGGAGGCACGTCAGAGACCAATTTTCTCTGGAATCTGGCGCCGATAGCGTCAGAAACGGCGCTAGTAGCGCACGAGGTGTGCCAGAGGCCAATTTTCTCTGTAATCTGGCGCCGATAATGCCAGAATGGCTCCAGGACGCGGGCTGGGGGCTATAAAAGGTCATTTTCACGAATTTCTGGCCAAAACCTTCATTCTCTCCTACCTTCCGCTATCTTCCGCCATTAACGACTAGAAAAACTCCACATCTTCTTCATTCTTGACCAAAACACTTCTCACCCAACTAGAAAGTTGTTTAGAACTCCTCTATGAGCTAGATTCCAAGCTTAGTCCTCAGAGAAAACCATCAATCAGAGAGATTCAGTTCTCTAGGGAATTCCTCAAAACTAAGATTTTGAAAGGAAAGAAGGCGATTCAAGGACGCTAAAGCTTGGAGAAGTGATCCTCTAGCCTTCCTCGACTGTTTAGAGGTAAGAAACTCAAGTTTTGCCAATTGATTTGTGAAATTGTTCTTGGGATGAATAGTGACCCATTTGTGTTAGAGTTGGAATTAGGCTTGGATTCTTTAAAAAAGTATGCTCAGGAGGTTGTTCTGATGAATATTGAACTTTGAAACATGACTTTTGATGAAGTTTGATTTTGACTCTGAGATATGTATGAGTAGGAAGAATGTTGGTTAAATAGAGGGTATTATGATATGTATGAGCTTAGGTGCTTTTACAAAATATGTTCAGGAGATCATATAAACGGTGAAAAAGTGTTGAAGTAACCATTTTGATGAACTTGATAATCATTGAAATATGATCTGGTTAGAGCATGGAATTGGCTTATGCAGAGTCTTAGAGAGACTCTAGTGCCTTGGTTAGGCTGAGATAGATCCTGTTGAGGGTCTGTAAATCACCTGTTAGGTGACTAGCCCTTAAAAGCTTGAAATAGAGTAACAAAGGGATTGTTATAGAAAATGATAACTTTTCTTCTCTTTTTAGCGGTTGTGAACCGTTATTGATTCTGGTATGCCTTTATGTAGGGCGTGATACAGAGGTTATTGGTGGGTGTGACCACGAGGCCGGGAGAGCCAGTGTAGCACTCAGAGCAAGTAAGCTCTTTGTTCTTGGGAGTGTTTCCCATTGTGTGTGTTCCACCATACTCCGAGGGAGTGATGGTTATTGTATGTCATGATGCATGTATATTGAAATTGTGTGTTACTGTTTTTTTTATTGAAAACATGTATATGATGTACACTGTGATAGTGTTGTGTGATTGATGAGATTCTCTGGCCAGTAGAATGGACTAAATATGGACTTCCCTTAGAGCCAGAGTTACGTGGAACAACTCTAAGTGGTCCATATATGTATATGTAATAAAACCTGAGAGGAATGTACCCGTCGCGGATGATCTTTCTCAGACAATACGATATATCTATACTGGGAGAATGTACCCGTCGCGGATGATCTTTCTTAGGCAATACGATATATCCATATGTATATGCTGTATTTGTGTTGTGATATACATGTGATATGTTTTGAGAGCTGTGATGGCTAGATGATGTGATACAAATTTTAATATTATATGCCATGAAAGTGAACCAGGGGGAGGAAAGACCTCCAAGGATCTTGAGTTTACTGAGATTGTTATCTCACCCCTGTTGGGGATTATATTTTTGCAGGTGACGCTCAGGGAGCGGACGGTGGATCCCAGGGCAAGAGGCCCATGTAAGGATAGGTTCTGTGTGAACCTTAGGCATAGATTTTGAGAGCTTGTTAGCTCAATATTTTGATTATATATGCCTGATGTTTTGTACCCTGAGGGGATTATGCACAGTTTTGTATAGACATTGTACATATTGAGAATTCACCATATATAATGTTCAGTGGGTGTTGATATTGATGTGTGATGATGTCATTTTTTTTTGTTATCGCTTCTGAATTAATTATCTTTGTTAATTGCTGCATTAATGGTTATAAATGAATATTAACGAACCGGATGCATACGGGACGTTACACGCACTTTTCACTTACCTAATGAACTGGTGGTCCTTAATCTAACTAACTAGGCGCGATGTGAAATGGGTTTATTATGTTTGGGGTGATGATGTCACTGTCCAAGTTAACACCAGCTCAGCAATACGTTGATGACTGCTTTTGCTTGAATAATTTATGAGGAATACACAAGAGAAGTGGGAATGTATATAATGAATATATATTTGAAATCAATTCAACTAATACATGCACCAAATCACACCCTACTTAAATATAAAATTCGATTAAATATCAAGCTTGATTAAAGTCAAATGCTTCAACACAGAATTTGCTACTTCTCTTGTAAGAACAATTTCAGTCAACTACATTTATTTATTAAAAAAACTTTGCATATATGCAATTAATCAATTTTTAATTTGGAACCATTGAAACGATTCCTTTCCCCGTGCCTTAGTTACTTTCCTAGCTATACCCGTTGAAGGTCGTAGGTTCTAGCCGCAACAAAATTTCTGGTTTTGGCGACGTATTCATAACAAGTTGCACATGAGATTTGTCGTCATTAATTTAGATTTAACAATTATTATCTGATTTTTCAATATCGGTTTTGCAATTGTCAACCCATCTTCAACAATTCCAAACCACATTTATGTCAAACTAGAGTAATCATTTTGGAAAGATGTACTCCTACTACTACTAATAATAATAATTAGTAAAAATAAGATTCTTTCACTTTCCCTCTATATCTCCAAATCCCCATCTGCCACGTCTGCTCCATTATCAATTTCGTTTCAGCATAATTCAGGGTTGTGTAGCGTGACTTATTTCATTTTCGTGCATCAATTTATATACTGTGATTAATTATTTCAGTATTTTCTGAATTATCATTCTCAAATCTCAATGACTCCGAAAAATCAAGGAAATGCATGGAATACGTAGTTCGTTCCGCGCAACAAAACTATGTTCTGGTTTTGCATGACACTTTGCAACTTGCAAGTGGCTTTATCCACGTCAAATATTATATTATGGAGTTTCCTATCGTTGATTATTATATCTTTGATATATAAGATTATCTTTTCATAGCCTAAGCGAGGTGAAGTTGCCAAGTGTGCCTGAGAGTTGAGAGGATGACAAAGCACGAACTCCACACAAAATATAGGATATATTAAAACTTCACAATGATTTTGTTCAACTTTTCACAAGATATAAGATTTACATGCGGCCCAGGCATACTTTCCCTGGCTTAAGTTATAATTATAATTAGAATTAATACTAAAGCTTATCTATGCAATGCATTCCAGCTGTTTGAGATTTACATGTCGTATACGTAGCCGTAGGTTATATTATACTTATATACACTTATCAAATAAGAGTAATATTATCAGTATAATAAATTTTATAATATATATTCTTTTTTATCTCTTTCTATTACATAATTATTTTATCTCACATTTTTTTCCTTCTTATCCCTCGCTCTCTTTTGTTGTATATATAAGCATATTTTTTCATGAAAAAGAAGAATATGCATGAATCTGCGTGTCAACAAATTAATATACTATTAGATGAGGCCCACAAATAATCAAATGAATAATGTTCTTAGTAGTAGGTGACATAAACCATATAATAAACCACCTAGGAGGAGGCCGGAGGTAATTCAATTATAATTAATTGAAAGCCTGAATGTAAATCCCTCAAGCTAGTTTGGCTCTATATCTATTAGCTGGATACCATAATATGTATGAGTGGATAAAGATTTTTCTAGCATCGATCTATATATATTAGCTAGCTATACCGTTTATTGGTGCATAATATTATGAGTGGATAAAGATTTTTCTGGCCTCGATCTATATATATTAGCTAGCTACCATTTATTGGTGCATGATATTAATCTTTTTGAATAAAGATTTTCCTTTGCCTCGACCTATATCTTTATTTGATATATAAAAATTTAAGAAAGAGATTACGCCTTATATGAAGATAGGAAAAGCCTCGACACTCTTTATTTTTTTTTTTGTCAACAAAAGTCTCCACACTTTTTTAACGAGAAATTTGTATTTACCTCACTGAAAATATAGAGTGAAAATTCAAACTAGCATAACAATAAAACTGAACACGTGAGTATCGGTTCAAATCTGTTTCGACTTTAATGAAAAAATCTGCTTTGATTAAAGTTAGGGATTGGCTTGGATTTTTTCCACTTAGTAAAACGGGGTCGGGTGTGTCATTTTCGCCTTATTCCTACTCTGTCCCTATGTGTATATATTTATAATTAGACTAAAATGTAATTTTTGTCTATATATATTTTTAAATAAATAATTTTAATTCCTTTATTTTTTAATTGAAATATTTGATCTTTTATTTTTGAAAAATTTACAATTTTAATATTCTATTGTTTAATTAAACATTTCATCTTCCACTTTTAAAAAATTCATAATTCATTTGGTCAATTTCAAATATTGATCATGTTATTCGTAAATGTTAACCGTGTATGTTTATTATCCATATGACAACTGTAATTTTTTAATTATTTAATGCTAACAAATTTAATTTATATAAAAAAATTTAATATGGTACATGTTCTAGTCTGAAATTGATTAAGGAAACTAAAATATTAGATGATGAAATGTTTTAATTAAAAAATAAGAAAATTAAAATCGTAAATCTTTTAAAAGTAAAAAATAAATATTTCAATTAAAAGTAGGAGGACTAAAATCATGAGTTAAAAAAAAGGGATAAGAATTACATTTTAATCTTATAATTATTAACAATATATTATACATTTTATATATAATTTTATTATTATACATACTATATATAATTATTAATTATATAATTGTTTTCATATTTCTTTTTTTATTATTTTAGTAGTTAAATAAATAATATTATACATTTAACTAAAATATAATTCATTTCATAAATATCTTTACGTTTTATATATATATTGTTTGAATTAAAATATAATTAATAATTTAATTTATGAACAAATACATTTTAAAAAAATATGAGATGAACATTCCGTGAATTTTTTTAAACCCAATAAAATCTGATAGAAATGAGATTAATTTTTTTTTCATCTTTTATAAACTCAAATCCAAATCCATCCCACCTTTTATGAATATAAACCTGCGCCGAACGGTTCTGTTGCCATTCCTAGTTCAAACCTACATAATCTATTAAATACAAAACTTTATATTACTCCATTGGACTAATCCTTGGAGTTCAAATCCCTCTATATTTTGGAGTTATTTTGAGTTTTCACCGATAAATGTCAGATCACTGATGATGAACTTAGTTAAGAAAGAAAACTTGCTCGAATTTTTTTCTTCATAAGATTAAAATCTAGCCGTTATTTAAAAGAAATTAAGTTTCTTACCATTAAAGTATATCAAGTGTTGGTGCAAATAGCTAAATTAATAGTAACATTATATAGGTGATAAAAGTATAAAATTGTGAGAAAATAGATTACGTATAGATAACATATAATAATTTTATACTAACATTTAATTATAAATAAAAATGTATAGTAATATAATATATTTATTAAAATTTATAATAATTATTATAAAAGTCATATCAATAATGATTTCTAATTGATTGACAATATAAAATTTTATATTGACATGATCATTAAACTCTTAAATTATTTATATAACTTTATTTCATAATTTAAATTCTTAAAAATTATTTCATGACATTATGTCAAATTTTTATTATGGTTTAAAATTTCAATATTTGCCAATGCAATTTTCATTTTTTCTAAATAAAAAGTTTCTTCAATTGCAAAACAAATAAACCAATGTCATAACTTTGAAATGGGTCCTTAAAAATTACTTTAAAATTGGTTTATAAAATGCCAAATTATTATTTTGTTCTTTTATATTTAAGTTTTTTTTTTCTATTTTGGTCCTTTAAGTTTCAATATTCTCATTTTGATCTTTTATGATGTTTTCAAATGGTTTCGTGTTAGTCTTTATATTCAGAAACATTAAATATATTAACGGAAAAATGTGATGAATATGTTGACATTTATTAAGATAATGAGATAACAATTTAATTGATACAATGTCATTTTAAATGGTTCTAATTTGGTCTTTCATGTTTTTTGAATAGTTTTATTTTGGTCTATCAAGTTTGTGAAATGATACATTTTGATCTTACAAGTTACATATGGATGATGTAAGAGTCTAATGAATGTACCAAAATTGTTTCCAATTAGATGTGTTGAATGCCATAATGTATTTATTATTTTCAATTTTTTTAGCATCATTAATTGAATTATGTGTAGGTGAAAATCATTTTGAAATTAGATACATTAGTTATATGCACACCTGCACATAATTAAATCAATTATTGATGCTAACAAATTAAAAATAGTAAATATATTACTACATTCAACACAAAAACAAACTTAGTCAACTAGGTTATGTTGCAGCATATTCAATCTCTAATGTCTTTCCAAGTAAGACACTATCTTTCCAAGTACCAATTTTGGCAACCCTGCACAATATTTGCTTCAACATCAAACTATGAAAGAGTTTCCTTAAGTTATTACACACACAAGTGTTTAAGACAAAATCATTGTGACTATTTTTTGTAAGAATATCATCTATTGCATTCAATAGACCTTGACATCATATGTAACTATTACAACCAAAATATATAATTTTTTAAACTTAATGGATCAAAATGAAATTATTTAAAAAAATTAAAATATCAAAATGAAACTATATTAAAAAAACATAAAAGACTAAAATAAAATCATTTAAAATGATGTCATTTCAATTAATATGCTACATCATCATCTCAATCAGACACCTTATATTTTTTGTTAACATATTTAACATTTCTACTTAAAATAATCAAAATAAAATTATTTAAAATATAAAAAACTAAAATGATACTTTTGAAATTTAAAAGGATGAAAATAGAAAACACTAAACAAAATAATAATTTAACCTTTATAAAACAAACACGTCTAACTAACAGGGCCAAATAGGTGCCCTTGTTTAAGGCAAAAGTACTGTTTGCTCACCAATATGCTTGCCCTTCCAAACTCCCATTAGACCAAAAGGGGAGGAGTGCTTCACGATTCCAGTTCCAAAGTTTGGTCAATGTCATAATAATGTGTTCCCTAAAACTTAAGTTATTATTGCTAATCACTAATTATTTAGCTTTGTCTTTCGTCTTATGTCCCCGATTCTTTGCATGGCGTTGTTGTTTCTATCTTGGCCCACCTCATCTTAATATTGTATGAACAACTACAAACAGTACTTCATAATATTTTAAGTTCTGTCATGCATACTACCAAGTCTTCACTGGTTTTCTGTTAGCTATTTCATTATCATTATTATTTCTTCTGAGCACCAAAGTCTTTTCTTTTTAACAATTTAATATGACTGGGGAGAGTTGATCGTTTCCGCAAAAAAACTTACAATTAATTGAAAGTTGAAACTACAATTCCTTATCCATATAACTCTTTTATTGTAAAATTCTATTTAACAACATATGGCGAGAAGGAAACAAAAGTAAAAATGTTGCAACCAAATTTATAAGAGAAAAAGTACGCACTAACGTGATAAAATAATTTTTATATAATCATTCAATTATAAGTTACATATATAATAAAATTTTCTTAATTTTTACAATAATTATTTTAAAGTCATAAAAAATTATCATAATATAAAATTATTTTACACGGTAATATATAACCATTAAACTCATTTTATAAAGTTGAGAAGTAATATTTTAGTGTTAAATCTGATTTTAAACATGTATACACTATAAAAAAAAAGTGGTGCTTAGTGACCGGGTTTTTAAAAACACACACATATATATATATATAATTCAGAATTATATTTATATTAGGCCAAAAAACAAATTCGTTGTTCGTTATTCGTTAACATAGTAATTATAATATGCGTGCAGTACCTAACCTACCAACCCAATAAAAGCCATATTTATCAGCCCTAGCTCGTATAATAACCTAGGTTTAATAAATAAGAGAAAAAGAAAGAAAGTTTAAAATTTTCTAAATTCCGTCAGAAAAAAGTTAGCGACAGATTTTGCGATGGAATTAGCGACGGATTTTGTGACGGATTTTCTGGCGCCAAGAGCGCCATAGTGGCGCCAGGAGCGCCATAGATGCTGGAAATTGGCGCCGGGAGCGCCAGAGGACTGGAAGTTGGCGCCGGTAGCGCCAGAGGACTGGTTTTGGCGCCGGGAGCGCCAGAGTGGCGCCAGGAGCGCCAGAGGTGCGGGTTTTTGGCGCCGGGAGCGCCAGAATGGCGCCAAGAGCGCCAAATCTCGGGCAGGCACCCTATATAAAGCCATTTTTTACGAAATTTTGGGGAAAAAACTGATTTCCTTCTTCCCTAAACTGGTTTCCTCCATTGATGACTTGGAGAGCTTCACAACTGCTTATTCCTTGACCTAAACATCTTTTACCCAACTAGGAAAGTGATTGAAACCTCGAGATGAGCTAGATCCTAGTTTCAATCTCTCGAAAAGATAACCAAACGGAGAAATCCCGTTCTCTAGGGAGTATCCTCAGAGCTTGGATTTTGAGAAGAAAGGAGTCTTTTCAGAGGTGTTCAAGCTTGGAAAAGCTATCCTCTGACCTTCCTCGGCAGTCTAGAGGTAAGAAACTCGATCTTTAACCGATTGAATTATGGAAATGATTCTGGATGAGTTTGATGAACTTTTGGATAAATGAGTGAGTTAGGGTCGAAACTAGGCTTGGATTCTTTAGAGATATATGCTCAGGAGGTTGTTCTGAGGAAGTTTGAGCCTTGAATCTTGAGTATTGATGAAGTTTAGTTTTGACTCTGACCTCTATATGAGTAGGAAGAATGTTGATATAATGATGAGTGTGAGCCTAGGTACCTTTACAAAAGATGTTCAGGAGGCTAAATAAACGGTGAAAATGTGTTGAAATAGCCGTTCTGATAAACTTGTAAAGTATGGATAATTGACCTGGTTAAGGCCAGTGAATCCTTTGAATTGGCTCATACCGAGTCTTGTAGGGACTCTGATGCCTTAATTAGGCTGAGATGAATCCGTTGAGGGTTTGTGAACCGCCAATCAGGTGGTTAGCTTTGATAACTCTAAGATAGAAAACAGAGAGGTTGAAATGGAAAGAAATTGCGTTTCTTTTCATTCTGACGGTCAAAAACCGTTATATAGTGTTTGAATGCCTTGTTAGGTTATTGATATATGCTTGTTGCCTTGATATAGGGCGTGACACCGAGGGTGTTGGTGGCGTAGCCCACGGTCCAGGGATTGGACAGCAGAGCACTGCCTTGTCAGGTAAGCTCTTTGTTCTTGGGACTGTTCCCACTGCTGTGTTCCACCATACTCCGAGGGAGTGATGGTTACATTCATGATGCATGTGCATTGCATTGGTGATTACAATATTCTCATGATGATATATATGCATTATGCTATGCTTTGTATGTATGATTGTGTTCTGGATAGATCTTCTGGCCAGTAGATAGATATGGACCTCCCTAGGAGTAGAGCGCACCTCCTAGCTTGGTTTGCTCCATAGGAGAGATTCCTTAAGACCAAGAGAAAGGTGGACCCGTTGCGGATGAGACCTATTCTCGGAGGTACCATATGTCGTGCATCCTTGTGTAGGGGTAGCTCCCGTTGGATGACACGGGGTGTGAGTTCCGGTCTCACACTAGATGCTGATGATGATGCATCTTTCTGATAAGGGTGATGATGATCCCTTAATACCAAGAAATAGGGGGTCCCGTTGCGGTTGAAGCCTATTCTTGGATGTGTTATGTGTATATGTATTGTTGTGAGGGCCGGGAGGCCTAGTTATTGTAATACTTATGGTGCTGTGTGCCTTGAAAGTGAGCCAGGGGGAGGGAAAAGCCTCCAAGAGCCCTGAGCTTACTGAGATTTTTATCTCACCCCTGTTTGGGGATGTTATTTTCAGGTGATGCTGCCGGCAGAGATGACAGGTCCCAGGGCGGGAGGCCCCAGTAGGGACAGACTCTGTGTAGCTGTTGGGACAGCTCTATGAGAGCATTGTGGCTCAGTTTTGTTGCTTATGTTATTGTTTTGTACCCCTGAGAGGGAAGATATGCATGTGCATATATTTTGAGTCTGTATAGAGTATGTACTGAGCATATTGTATTATGTACATATGTTTAACTCTCCTGGTATATCTGTATAGATATTATAGTCTCATCTGCCGTTGTTTTTGAGTTATCTGGATCCCTAAGACTTTTGTTATGTTTTGGCATTCGTTTCTGTTACTTTAATGCGTACCATACATAATGAATCAAGGAATATGGTTTCGAAAACGCTTCCGTGGTTGTAATTAATTGGTTTTATATTAATTATTGCGCTTATCTGATTAAGTAATATGTTAATACACCGGATGCATACGGGGTGTTACAGCTCGCACCAGCTAATTATGTAAACCTTCATAGCCAAGCATATGATTTCGTGATCATGAGATGATAATTTATTACTCTTTAGTCGGAAGAACATTGCCAATTGTTTCACTATAGAGATGATCAAATTCTTTGCATAAAATAAGTTAAAAATTAGAAATTAGGCTCATTTGATTGTGTAAATTTTATTTTCTTGAATTTCATCCCACCCAATTAAGGTTCATGTACTATATAGCTTAAAGAAAATCGGTAAAACATGACTAGATACAAAGAATGAGAAGAAGAATGGTAGATGATGCATTGAGTTTCAATGGATAGAAAGAGTTTTGTGTCTTTTTCTGATTTCGTGTCCTAGGCATTAGAACATTTTCAAGCACTAAACCAGTTCTTTTCCTATAGATGTTGGTGTTTATCATAGATATTTGATGCTTAAGCGCCAATGGCTTGCACTGTTACTAATATTTAGCACTTAAGCTCTAGTCGCTTTTTCAAGTGCTTTTGACACCTCTAGTACTTTAATTAGGCCGTTTCCTACATTTTTAGGGTCCTAGGCAGAATAACAAATAAAGGTTCTTATATATTATTTTGGTAACTATATTATTTGTGTAAAATATTTATTGATTTTGCTGAAATTTTTTATCATGGAATCTGATTAATCATATTTAATAGGATTTTTTTTTCCAATTAGATTTTTTTTCTATCCACAAAGTTTGAATATGAAATCTTATTTAAGGGGACTGATAATCAAGGACTTCACTATCATCTAGTAGTGCTTTTTAATTGACTATTCTATGCTTAGCACCTAGACTACTTATTCCTTAACTTTTATTAGTCTTTCTGGCTCCAAGCACCAACGAATATGGAGTATTCTATTTTCCCACGCTTTTAGAATTTCAGGTGCTTAGTGCCAATGCTTGTTCTTCATGCTTCTTTCCTTTAACACTCAAATGCTTAGAAGCTTTTATACTTCAATTTCTTGTTCCCTTGCATGAATAAAGTACACAATCCTTGAGTCATTAAACTTCTCAATTTCGTTTAAATCCTTGATTCACTGAGGCACACAATCTTTATTGCTAATTATTCTCATTGTATATTTCAATTTCAATCAATTTTGATTAATGTCCTCCTAAAAATACCTATAGAAATTCATGAAGATTGTTTGTCAATTGCAACTAGTGGATGTAAATAATCAAGAGGGGAAGCGATGAGGTCGTTCAAATGAGAGTCCAGCCCAATTGCATTTCAGCCCAATCAGTGTATGTTTCGGCCCAAAACCAAATTTCGATGCAAGTTTAGTAACGTAATTGACGGTTGTTTGCTTTTATGGTGAACCTATTAATGAAAAGTGAAACGGTTTTCCTTTGAAAATCATCGTGTCATAAGGGTTAATTCATAATATAACTCCTTAGTTTGTTTATATTGTAGCCTTATTAAAATTTTAATTTTTCTTATTCACCACCAAAAAGTTATTTTTTCTTAATTCTTTAGTCTTGTGAAGCCTATAAAACGATAAGATATTTTCGCTTTTATGTAATTTGAGTTTTACAATATATTTCAATTAGTTTTTAATTTTTTTAATTATTTGGTAGATAATATTTTTTAATAATTTCTAGTATTTAACGTTTTTTAAAATGCTAACTTCTAGTTATTAATTTTTTATATTTATTTCTTTTTTATCCTTAAATATTTATTATATTTTCTTTTTAATCTTTTTTATTTAAGTTAAATTTATTATTTTTATTCTTTTTGTAAGTTTGCATTTTTTCGCTACAGATCATGTTTATCAACTTAATAATGAGTTTTACAAATGATTTTCAAACTTGAAAACTAATAACACCCATAATTAACATTATATTTGATAAAACATAGCTAAAAAGTTAGTTACAAATTGAAAGCTAAAAAACTAGCAAGAAAACTGAAAATTAAAAAGTTATTTCCAGCAATCTATGAAACAGAGATCTGATATAGCACCATAAGTCCATGACTATATTATGACATATTCCAACTATTGTGATATATTTTAGAATGCTTATACCCTATCCATTATTTTCATTTTTGGGGTCAATTATGAAAGATCATGTATAACTTTTGCTTAACAAGGACTACAAAAGCACAATAACTCTAGATGAATACTATCATTAGTTGCAGTAGCAGCAATAGTTTTTATTTTTACTTTACAACTGAATTGAAAACAGGTTTTGATATCTATAGGGAACAGGACCTTGTATATATAATCTGTCAAGAGTTATATTATATTACAGACATTAGTATTGATATGATCCCATCATTGAAAGAAAAAAAATGTACAAGCCAGCTCATTATTATCAGTAAAACAACTCATTAAAATGATTAACAGAAACTTCCATAATTCAATCATGGAATATTTTTTCAACCAAAGAATAATGTCGAAATAAACTTTTTTCATTGGCTATATCTCAATGTACAACATTTATACATAGGATGAGATGGTCCATTCCACAAGGTCCTCCGTATTTACTTTGCAGTAGGCAAAAGGGGGTCTCTAGCAGCAGAGTTACCAGGTTTCCCTCTCAAATTTGATAGAACCAAATACAAGAATCCTGCAGAAAAGAAGCTTATAAACCATGCATTGTTGTAGATCACAACAAAAGTGTTAGGAACTGAAGTTGCAATTCCAACTTTCTGCAAGAAACCAGGAACGACAGGTAAAACTCCAACAACTAGTGCCAGAATAGCAACCACATTAAACCCTCTTGAATACCTATATGCCCCATAAGGACTCCTAGAGTACAAGTCACTCACATTCAAATTTGTTTTCTGTACAATATAGTAATCAGCTAGAACAATCGCTGCAATAGGACCCATCAAAGCAGAATATCCAACTAGCCAAGTATAAACAAAGCTCTCACTTGACTTCAAAAGCCTCCAAGGCTGAAATGCAATCCCAAGTAGTGCAGTTAGAAGTGCTCCTCTTCTAAAGGTGAACCATTTAGGACTTAGATTCACAAGAGCATTTGCTGGTGCCACAACATTGGCAGCAATATTGGTGGTGATAATTGCAAGGCTTATACCAAGGATTGCAATGATCCTAGTTGTGAGGCCACCAATTTGACCAAGAAGCTGAATTGGGTCAGAAATAACTTGACCAAATATCACTTTTGTGGATGAAGTAACTGCTAGACCAACAAATGTGAATGCCCCCATAAAGATGGGAAGTCCAATTTGACCAATAACTTGATCCTTCTGGCTCTTAGCATATCTAGTGAAATCAGGAATGTTAATAGCCACAGTGGCCCAAAAGCTTATATTAGCAGTAAGAGAAGGAAAAAAAACAGACCAGAATTCTGAAGTAGAAAGCCTAGAAGACAAAGAGAGCATGTGACCAATTCCACCAGCTTTGACACAAGACCAAATAAGAAGACAAGAAGTGAGAGCAACCAATATTGGAGCTGAGTACTTCTCAAGCTTTCTAATGCCATCAATTCCCTTCCAAACAAAGGCCAGTTGAGCAACCCAAAAAACCAAAAAGCAAGCAAATTCAAGTGGGGAAGTGCCAAGCCAAGGTAGAGACTGAGACAATGAAGTAGCTTCCTTCATTGCCTTTGGCAAGAGAAGGAAAATTGCTTCTCCACCAATCCAAGACTCAATACCATACCAACCACAACCAATAAGTGCCCTTATAAGGGTAGGAACATGAGCACCATTGATTCCAAAAGAGGATCTAACAAGTACTGGGAACGATATGCCATAACGTGTTCCTGCATGGCCAGTGAGAACCAAAGGAACCAAGAGGATCATGTTTGCTGCCACCACAGTTGCTATGCCTTGCCACCATGCCATGCCAAGGTCAACGAGGCTTCCAGCAAGGTAATAAGAAGGGACACCAACAACTAAACCAACCCATAAACTTGCTATTTCGAAGCCAGAAAATGTCCTTTGACTTGGTGCTGTTGGCTTGAGGTCTTCATTGGTGAGTGTTGGATCATCAGACTCAAGCTCAAAATATGGTGGTGATGTATTGCTTGAAGAATTGGAACATTTCATTGGAAAGTGTTTGGTTAAGGAATGGTTGTATGAGGTGGGAAAGGCTTTGTTCAGTTTTGTTTGGAAGGAAAAATGGGTGGAAGAGTAAGACAAGGTTGGAGTTTTTTTGGAGGGTGGGGTGAGAAAACGAGTATTAGGGTGAGTAGGAACATGGAGTGTTAGACATAGACATTTTGATACCACCATGTTGTTTGTTTGTGGAATTGTTGTGGCTGTGAAGTCTAAGGTGGCGGTTTGTAGAATGTAATGGTTTGTGATGGAGATGGATGATGAGTGGTGAACAATGGTTAAACGTCACTCTTTTATTTATTCTATTTTTTTTATTATGAACGAAATGAATTTGAAGATAGACGACAGAAGAAGAATGAGCTATCATCAACACTCATTAACACAAATGGTAATGATAAGAAAAAAAAATGAATGAGCTGGGTCAATGAATTGCCGTGGATCGATGAGCTAAAATGACATGTTGTTATATTATTAATTATTATCTCAAATTGTTGAGCGGATTATTTGCTATGGAGATTACAATCTACTATAATAATGCCGAAAACAATATTTTATTATTCTACACATGGTTTATAAATAAATAAAAGTATTTGCTGATTTGAATTATTGATTTCCTGTTTACTTAAGATCTTGCCACCGCTAAAACAAATAAGCGGCTAAATGGCAACTAAGAGAACAAAATTTTAGAAATTACTGTATCTGAGTTTCTGGTATGAAACACCAAAACAAAAATTATTGGCTCGTATTTGAAATTGAAAATGTTAAAATTCGGTGAGAGGGGAATAATTTAAAAATTGTCAGAGGATGATTTAGTGAACGATTTTAGAATAAATTTGAATCGATTGGATCTTTGTTGTTTATTTAAATACAATTTATATTATTCTTTATTAAATTTTACATCAGTCTTTTATTCAATCAACTGCTTATTTGACCACATATCAATCTACACAATACACATCACATGTTTGTTTCAAGCAATCCTCTTTTTTACAGTATATGTTTGAAGCAAACCTTTCAAGTTATCAAAAGTTGCTTTTTTTATATATAAAAAATCTAACTATTCCAAAATAAAAGAGTATATTTTTAAATATAAAATATAAAATAACATTCATGATCGAAAGATTAATAATTTAGATTTTAATAACTTCATTATATATTATATGTGTAAATATAATTTATCATAATTTAAATCATTATCTTTTTATCAATAACTCTATTTTTACCCTTTAAAATACGCTTCATCTTTCACTTAGAAATTTAGAATAAAATCCTTTTGAATCTTTTAACAAATCAAAGCAAACGCGTGTATAATAAGAACTTCCATTATTATTTGAGTCTATTTTTTTCGAACAATAATTGTTGCGTGCATAATTGAAAGCTTCATCATTATTTTATAATCAATAATCATATAAACTGAATCGCGTGAATAATTGAAACTGCCGCTATATATTCGGGTTTAGGTTAAGGCAATTGAATTTTGGATCTCCCTTATTACATTCTGCACCTCCCAATTTCTTAAAAACCCCACCCTACTTCTTCTATCTTCTTCCTCTTCTTTCTCTTCTCCAAATCAACTCTTCTTCTCAAGTCAACTCAACTCTTCTTCCTGGAAATGACATTCCTATTTTGAATTTTTGATCCATTTCCAAAACAGACATTTTGTAAGAGTATAAATACTCTTACGGAATGACAGAAGGAAAAATATTATGGAACACCTTTTTCGTAAGCAAAAATAGTGCTCCCAGGATGACTATTCCAGAATATACAAAATACACTTCTGGAAATGGTATTTCAGATTGCAATTTTTGCTTCCATAATGGTTCTTCCATAAGATAAAATAGTGCTTTCTAGAACACAATTTCTAGAAGATACAAAATACACTTCCAGAAAGACTACTTCAGATTGCATTTGTTTCGGAATGAGCTTTTCATAAGCACAATAATGATTTCTAGAACCCCTTTTCTAGAATATACAAAACACACTTCCGGAAAAGGTCAATCCGGAAAGCAATTTTTGCTTATGGAAAGGTCATTCTGGAAGAATTTTTTGTTTATGGAAAAGTCATCCTAGAAGCATCTTTGCTTACAGAAAGGTCATTTCGAAAGCAGCTTTTGCTTATGGAAAGGTCATTCCAGAAGCATTTTTTGTTTATGGAAAGGTCATTCCGAAAGCATTTTTGCTTATGGAAAGGTCATTCTAGAAGCTTTTTTACATTTAATTAAATTTAATAAAGGGAGAAGGGAGTCATTAGGGTTAGAAGATGGGAGGTAAAATTTTCATTAAGAGTATTATTGTATTTTTATTTAATAATGGGAGGTGCAAAATACACATAGGTAGGTGCAGGATTCAAGTCCCTTAGGTTAATTGAGCCTTTGTTTGAAAATATTAGAGTATGTTTTATTTACTTCCCTTTTTCTTTCAAAAACAATTTTCCTTTACTTGTCAATCAGTCTATAATCTAAAATCTACTAAATATTGAAAACTTTTTTTAAAAATAAAGTGTTTTAATAGAAAACAAAAAACAACTTAAAGAAGTTTTTCTTTTCAATTCTCAATAGCATCATATGGGTTCAGATATGCTCGTTAAAATAGCAAACACACTTTATTCTCAAGGCGAAAGAAGAAGATAAAAGTATAAAAAGAAAGAAAAATGACATTGACAAGAAGGTTGGTTCATGGGTGATATAGGTAAGTTGAAGTCCACAACTGAAAATCAATAGCTATTTCTGCTTAACCTTAACTAAAAAACTTAATTCATTTGGAGTTGCGACTATGCTAGCCTCATATGCTCTGAAGAGTAGACCACAAACAAATAAATAAAAACACTAGCTAACTTTTAGATATTTTGCTTACTATAAATGTGTAAGACCTAACCTAAACCGATGGGATGGTCTGACCCATCTTAATTTAACTTTGCAAACCATCAAGTTTATTTGGGTCTAAGAATAAAGTATGATCTAAACAATTGGCCCAATCAAAATTTAGGAACAGTTTAGGATCACACATAACCTTACTTAATTCATCCTTTGTTGATCCTTAACTTTACAAATAATTATTGTATTTTTTTTCAATACATACATTTTTTGTATTTTATTGAAAAATTCTAACCTATTAACTACTTTTGTCTATATTTTCTAGACTAAAGGGTTACTAGTAACAATTATTTAATTTACACAATTTCATGTATAATGATGAAGAACAATTTTTTGTTGAAATTTTGTATATTAATAGAAAGTGAAAACTTATATTATATTTATATTTTGGGTTAATTAAAATTGTTAAGGGTGTCTAACTCAATTGATTGAGTAGGATGCGTAAGTTATTATAAATTTTTTGATATTGTCTTTGATTCCTACAGATTAAAAAAATATTTTGGATTAATTAGGATCAAGCATAACCTAAGCCAACCCATGCTTTGGTGACCTTTATTGCTGACTACACTATGATGATATAAAATGCTCAAACCAAAACCTATCTGATAAGATGAATCATCAATGATGGATAATGTTTTAATTGAAGTGATCAAGGAAAAAAAGTAGATTTAAGTATATATATTTTTTAATTTTTTTAAATATAACATTTCTTAATTTACTTCCTGTTAAATTTTTTAATCATTATAATTAATTTTAAAATATGTAAATTTAAAGACTAATTAAAAAATATTATAATTTTGAATTATATATTAATTTAAAAATATGTAAATTTAAAGACTAGTTTAATAGATCTGAACTCATAACAACACTGTCTGGTTTTAACGACTAGCTACCATCCTAATCCCCACTATTATTCTGGTTTGAACATTACAAATGCAAGTTTTGTTTTAAGCGCAACTGATATTGCATAGAGAATGAATAATTGTTGCCTACTCAGTTTGATTGTGGAGAAAAGTCTAGGGAGAGTATCTTATCCTTCATTTTCACTGCCACCAAATAGAACCCAGATTTATTGAAACCACCGTTTGAAAATGAAATCTAAACTAACCATTACTTACTTCCCTACAACATGTACACTCTAGATGCAACATTATTTTCATGTTTAACCACAACCTTAAGCAATTATGGAGCTAGCAAATTCCAAAAATGTTCACACTTCACTCATATATATAATTAACTTGCTATGTATATATCCAAAGAGATGAAAATTTAATGGAAGCCCCACTCGCAACCATAGGCCATTATATATGTTACATTGTTACCCCTGTTGCTATATATCTATATATGCATTTGGCATAAATCACTCGCAAACAAATTGTGCATGAAAAAAACATGATTGGGAGGAAAGACTCTATTAAAGGTAATCAATCAAATTTTTCGATGGAGATTGATTATATTCGTAAAATTAGTGATCAAGGTTTAAATGTTGGTCACGATTGCATTATAGTTTTGCATTTGTTGGTATTGCGACAACTTATGGAAAAATACGATCGATGTCATCCCACTTATGATCGTGTTGCAATGACGGACTGTTAAAAGCTTGATATATTACGGTCTAAATCATGGTTATATTACTTGTGTACCATTTTTTAAAACCTTACTAGTGATGGATATTATGTATTAATACCATGTTAATTAAAAAAAATGACAAATTTTCATTTACACAACCTAGATAAGTGATGATCGCCATTAACTAGTGGGTGATGATTTGACTATTTTCACCCTCAAAATTTCAACATCCCACCTGGGTTGCTTCGAAACATTGATTTGTTTATGTCGCATTACTCATGGCGCACAAGCCGATTGCTATGGATATGCACATGAAGAAGTTCTTCTCTACTACATATGGACCCATTTCATGGTCTTAACAGCGCATGGTGGATACAATTGCAACTTTACAAGCCGATTGCTATGGACATGCACATGAAGAAGTTCTTCTCTACTACATATGGACCCATTTCATGGTCTTAACAATGCATGGTCTTAACATGAAGAAGCTCCATAGGATGAGTCATTGTATGTATAACTGTAAAGCATGATCAGTAAGGCATTTTATCACATGCAAGCTTTTAAATTGTAATTATGGCCATGATATATACATACATTTATAGTATGATCATTGCTTTAAATTGTGTTGTTTAGTGGCTTTGATCAACTTTTGAAATGTTCAAATTATCTTATCCAGGTTGTATTTTAATTTATTTTAAAATTTAATTAACTGGCTTGGCCGTGGGAAAAAGTTGTTTCTGTAGTATATTAACAATTTTTTTATCACTCGTTGTGTTCTCTTGTTCCTCTCAATTAATTTTATATCCTTGTGTGTGTTCTTGGGTTATGATATTACCTCAACCTATAGTTTAATTAGATGAGTTTGTTAAATCTTGAGAAATTTGTACAAACCATGAGATCAATCATCGATAACAATGACAAGTTTTACATTTTAGACTCCATTTGTGTTAGTAAATTGTGATAAGTTCGGTTTATAACATGTAAGATTGTGATCTTGACCTACTCCAACTATATTAATACTATTTTACTTATTTTTAATTTTAGTAACATATTTTATTATATAATCAAGATTAATTTTCCTTATATAATGTCATCTTTTACAAGAACGATCCAACGGTGAATAAGACCTAAAACAAAATTTAAGATATGCATTTTATTTTAAATGTGATAGTTATATAGTAGGTTTTTTTGTCAACATAGATGAACTTATCAACATATGATGCATCTTTGTTTAATAAATTTCCCTTCTTGTAAGCAGAAAAGAATTCCTCATGTGGGGTGACGTGGAACGAGGCACTGGAATCAACAATCCAAGTGCAATCATCATAAGCTGTGTTCAACATTTCCTCACTAAGGAGGAATATCTTGGCATTCGGGTTAGCAGCCACAGCCGTGGTGCTCCTTTCATTTCTCTTCTTGGGAACAATCTGATCCGGCTTCACACAGCCGTTCTGCTCATCATTCTACAGAGCTCGGCAGTCCGGTCTCTTGTATCATACCTTCCCACAGTAGAAGCACTTCAAGTCATGCTTTGGCCTTGACTGGCCTCTGAACCTATCTCGTCCACCTCGACCTCGGCTCTTGCTACGACCACGGGAATAAGAATTTCTTCTATTCTCATCAATGTTGGCCTCAGACATGCTAGTTACACCCCGTTCTTTTCTCCTAGTTTCTTCATTCAAGAGGTTGTCCGTCACAACATTCATCTTCAATTTTCCATCAGGAGCTGAGTTACTCAATGTCACTACCAGAGTATCCCAACTTTCCAGCAACGAACTCAATAACAGCAAAGCCTGCAACTCGTCATCAATCTTCATCTCGGCTTTGGTCAGCTGATTCACAATCCCTTTGTAGGTGCTGAGGTGTTCAATCATGCTCATCCCGTCCTTGTATTCTATCTTCACAAGTCGACGAACCAAGTGTGCTTTGTTC
Source organism: Glycine latifolia (assembly GCA_013407115.1). Taxonomy (NCBI): domain Eukaryota; kingdom Viridiplantae; phylum Streptophyta; class Magnoliopsida; order Fabales; family Fabaceae; genus Glycine; species Glycine latifolia. Next base: position 7,019,875 of record CM023950.1, read on the forward strand.
CTGGGAGTCTTCTTTTGAATCATGGATTCTAGCTTGTTCCACAATTTGTACGCATTCGTGAACTCAGACACGTGCTCAAAGAGGATTTTATCAATATATTTCCTGATCGTGGCTACTGCCTTACGACTCAGGATCTCTCATTCCTTGTCGCTTTTGCCAGTCGGTTTTACAGCAAGGGTAATAGGTTGAAATAGATCTTTGCAGTAAAGGTGATCCTCCATCATCGGTCTCCAATACGCAAAGTTGTCTGCGGACAACCTGAACATATCTCCGTCATGGGTGATGTCGCTGGTCTCCATCTCGTCTCCTTTAGAACCTGTCGAACCGAGGCTCTGATACCACTGTTGGGTATTTCTTGTACCCTCAAATCAAATCTGCGGAAACGTAATCAAACACAAAGGGAGAGAAAGACAATCACACAATCAATATGTTTTACGTGAGAAAACCTTCCTTAAATCTGGAAAGGAAAAACTCACGGGACACTAGTCTATATCAAATATCTACTATAACTGAGAACAATTACAATGAATCAAACACACCAAGTTGATGGTACACACAACCTCTCCAACAATGGTGATACTTAAACTCTTAAAGTGTTTTACTCTGAACTCTCAAATATGCAGGCATGCAGGCTTGCTCAACAATGACACTCAAGAATGTCACTTGAGGCTCTCAAAATGTGGAGTTGCATTCAACGCTCAATCTTCTTCGACGTCTGTGCCGTTTCACACTCTTACCTTTTTAGTCTGACCTAATTCCACCCTCAACTAATGCATTTATAATGGTAAATTAGGTCTGGGGCTTTAGACCCCTCAAATGGGCTTGGGCCAGCACTGAAGGAGTAAGGTCCAACAATATAACTTAACCTAAAATTGAGAGGATACACAGTCTCTTCTCAATGAGCCAAAGACGTGAGCAATGCTTAAAATTCGAAATTCATGTTACTACATTATACTTCCATGACAACCAATCATCCATTTTATGAGCACACGACATGGAATATAATTTTTTGTAATAGTTCAACTTACAACGATTGTTCGTCCTCTATATTCAAATGACCTTGAAATGATGTTTGAGTTGATTGGATATTCTCAGTTTGACCCCTTATTAGGCACAATATTTGTCCTTTGTATCAGTTAAACATTGACTTTGTATTCAACTATATAATATACATTATTCATTTCTCATTGGATCAAGAAGTGATGTGATTACGATCACAATTTATTAGGCTTAGCAAAGTCCCTAGGGTCATAGTTGTAAAGATGCAACCTTAAAAACTAGTAACTTCAAATTGGGATCTACCTCATTATTTGGAAGAAGTAGACTAAGACACACCCAATGCTAAATGTTCAAACTAACATTGAGCTCTAGTTGATCACAAAGCTAGACATTGTCTAACTTATTCTTTGGTTTGTATTTTTTTTATTGTGAGATGGTCTATATTTAGAGGGCTATCTTTAAGTCGATGGTGGCATATCAAGGGTTAATTGACATATTATGGATTGATTGACTTATTAGGGGTTAATTGACATATTTCACGGGTAAGAAATTAGGCTTGATGCATGTGATCTTGGTGTGTAATAATTATGGACTTGGACCTAAAATTTAACTCAAAACCAATGATTTCAAAATCTAGAAAGAAGAAAAATCAACATTTCTTTTTAAAATCAAATGTCATACCAACATATTGATTCAAGTGGAACTGGACTTAGTCTCAAAAGAAATGTTTTAAGTTTAAGTCTTGTGGAAAGAAAAAAAATGATTGGGATGAAAGACCCAATTAATGGTGACTAGTTAGGTTTTTGACAAAATTTAATTATCATCAAAGTTGATGAATACTATACAATGACATGGTGAAAAAAAAAATCAAAACCCATTCATTTTAAAGAGACTATTTTGTTATAAACAATTTTTTTTATAGATTTTTTTATATCTAATAAATGAGCATTTAATATTTATTTGATTGGTTATACATTCATTGCATTTCAACTCCAAAGTTACTTTGAACACGCTTTACTAAAGTACTACAAGCTCCAAATACACAAGTACATATATTAATTAGAATAAACCATACATGAAAAGGAAAATCAATATTTCCATGAAATGGTTCAATGGCAGCTAAATGTAATAAGGGCTAGTCTTGGAATATCTACTAAGTCAAGAAAATGAATACTATAGTCGGCATAACATGCGTAGGAAATTCCACATTTTATGCTACTCTTTCTGGGATATCATGATAAAATAAAACACCTAAATGTCTGTGGGGAGGTTGGACATCTTACACTATTTTTTATTTTATTTTTTTATAGTGTCTAATGTCAATTTTTTGGTACAAGTTAATTGCATGATCATTTTCTAAGTACATATATTGTAGGTGAATGTTTCAGAAAAGGAGATGAAACACGTTAATTAGAACTTAATTGTTATGATGGTTTAGTGTGATGGTTGAGTAAAAGAACGACAGGCTTGGGAAACTGAAAAGACTAAGAAATGATGACATCACATTTACTAATATCCTAATGTTATAGGTATACTTTAAATAGGAAATTACATCGTTTACAATGAATAATTTCAAACAATTAATAATTTAATAAAATATACTATATATGTTTGAACAATCATGGTTATCAAAATTGTGATTTAACTCGTAAAATTGTTCGAGTTTACGATTCCATAGTACCTCCACAAGTTAAATTGTGAGTAGAATAAAAAAATGAGTAGACTCAAGCGATTTTGTGTAGACTCATACTAGCTAACATAGACTCGTGAGTTTGCCTCGAGTTTGCAGGTTTGCAAAAATGGAAATGATGCCGTTTTTGTTTGGTTTCGTTTTTCTTTCTTCCTCCTCACTTCACATCATCGTCGCATTGCTTCCCTAAATCATTTCATTTTGCACTGAGACTAGAGACCCTGTTCCCGCACTTCATCCCGCGATTTTGCAACAGTGAGAGTGTCAAAGCGAAGGCAATGTGCATGCGTGGTAGCCGCGGTGACGGTCCGAAGTGGAAGTACCGAGTGCGAGTGAATGTTTTTTTGGCGACTGTGCGAGTGCGTGGTGGCTGCAACGATAGTGAAATGTGTGGCTGTGGGGACTATGAAGGGAGTCTTTGTTGTTTTCTTTTGTTTTGTTTTCATCCTCCACAACGATGAAGTGCGACGGACCGTGACTAGGTTTTCTTCTTTTCCTCTTCTGTTTTGGAAATTCATAGTTGAGTAAATATTGTGAAATTTGTAGTTGAGTAAAATTGGTAGTTCAATTTACTGTAAGATCATACAACAATGATGAGAATTAAGTAAATATTGAGGAATTTGTAGTTGATGTACATATTTGAGAATTGCTCCAATTTAAATTATCATTTAACCTTGGCAACCAAACATGATTGTAATTTGCCTGCCTAGTGTTGAACTGAGGTTTTAGGGTTCTGGATGAAGCCTCATTTTGTAATTATAAAGGCTAGTTAATTTTTACTTATTTCTATTGGTTTTCAGCAATCAAGAGAATAATTTGTTGTCAACTTTGGTTATTATAGATCAATCTTTGAATTTCCTTATGATATCATATTGTTAAATACTCAATTATGCTTGATAGGCTGAATTTTTTAGTTATTTAAATGTTTTAATGTTGAGATCTTATATTTTGTAAGACTAATAATATGAACTTATTATTTGTTTGCAAAATGATTTATTTTGAATATATTTACTTATTATTCATAGATATGTTTTATGAAGTAGATTTGTATGATTCTACAAGTCTAAGTTTACGTAGAAACTCGATTTTAATAACCTCGTGAACAATGAAAATAAGAAAATTCATTATATTAATTGTCTCTTAATAGGAAATTAAATGAAAAATTATAATTTAAAATGTATTCCTCACTTTAAATTATACGAATTCCTTAATTATCACCTAGTACCCAGTGTGTAAATCGGTCAGTGGGACATGTTGTAATTTAGTTAGTAATTTTAAATTTGAATCTTAAAAACAATAACATTAAAACTCGGTAAAAATGTCATCTTAATTATATTTCCCAACTCGAGTTTAATGGGTGGATTAAATCCAAAAAAAATACTAATTCCATGAATTTAATGCTAAATAGACAAGGTTAAAGTTAAAATAAAAAATAATAATATGTTAAGGTTAATTTCTACATCTCAAAATAAACCAATCTCCAACTGTCTTTATGCAAAGAAAAAAGTGTAGTTAAAGTTTATTTTTTCTTAGGAGAAAAATGTAGTTAAAGTTAAATCATGTAGTAGTAATACTGTAACAACTAAATCCGTACTGATTGAGGAACATTGTGTCATCAAAAACTTAAAATATCTTAATTAACGTACCTAGTCTATGTTAAATTTGGATGACACGCGTTTTCCGTATCGATAACTTTGAGTAGCGATCAATTCAATATCTGCTCTACCTAATTGGCTTAGCTCATGGAATTAATTATGTAGTAGAGAGAAAAGGACACTACCTAATTATAAAAACAACGAATGGTTCACATTTGTTACCCTTTCCATTTTCATAATTTCCCTGACGAAAAATCCATCGAGAAAATGAAAAAATATATCGAGATGGGATAAAGAGAAAGACAGAAACTACAAAAATTACAAGAATAAGAATAGAAGGGAGTAGAAAAGAGGGAAATAGAAAGAGCCAGAGAGAGAACCCAAATCATTGAGCCCTCAAAATTTGGTAAGGATAAGTTGTAATTCAATTTGTCCCCAGAACAATACATGCAAATATTAATTAATACATATACAAATATTGTTATGTAAATTAAATAGTATTATGACTCTAGCCGTTTATCTCCCTTAATTAAATAATTTAAGATTTAAATTATGATTGATCTTTGGACATGTAATAAATTGTGTTGAAAAAAAAATTAACTTATGTATATTCATAATCTCCAATAAAGATAAATGTCACTATTTTTTACGAAAATAACTTTTTATTAATGGTGAGAAAAAATAATTAAAGAGTAGTATATGATATGAGGCATAAACGGTGTGATTAACTTCATGTAAATGGCCCATGTGGATGGTGGGGCATAGAAAACTATGAAACATTGAAACGAACTCCACAAAGTCTTGCTTTTTAATTTCTTAATGACATGTACACTCGAAAGTATTAAATATTAAACAAATATGCATTATTGGTTCTTCACAAGGGATAATTTGTTGTTTTGGGACCCAAACCCCAAAAGAAGGAACTTTCCTATATACCCTTTTCCTTTCTTTTGCTTTTCCCACTTCATGGACATTGGACAAATGACACCCTCCACCAAAGCCTACCATTTTTTCTTTTTCTCTTTACTGAAAAAAAATAGATTATACACCTGACCAGATTCCCCCCAAAGGGAGGTTAATTGATTCAAAAGAAGAAGAAGAAGAAATGGTAAACGGGGGTTGAATGTTGAGTATATGTACCACCAATTTTTTAGGGTAAAAAAGAAAAAAAAAATGATTAGGAGCCAAAAGGTGCCCTATGAGGAATCCCTTTTCTTCTCCTTGCGTTTGAAGCAGGTGGAGAAGGTGTGGCCGGGTACATGTCTTGTTGTGAGCCTTCACGCAATTCTTCTTCTTGATGATGTCTTGAAGAAACCAATCTCCTTGACATACCCTCCATTGTTGATGCCTCATTTTTAGCATCCAAAGCAAAACTTGCATCCCCATTTCTCTTTATTCCTACAAGCTAATTCAGGCATTGCCAACAACAAAAATATAATTAAAACCAAGATAACCATCAAATTAAATTAGTCCAAACATACATTACATATATTCATTATTTAATTAAATTAAGCACATTATACGCCATGTTGATTCCCGTCTATTATTCAATAATTATCATTATATAAATAAAACGGTAAGATTAATTATTATTATTATTATTATAAATGTATCAAATTAAAATGTCAATGGATATATATATGCATATACACACATGATGATTAATGGCGGTGGGAATATAATTATGATGTTGATGGGCTTTCAAATGTAGGTGACGGTGTACGGGTGGTGGGTGTTATACCCATATGACGAGGGTGAATTGGGATAAGTAATTATGCTCATTTTGATAATGATATATATGGACGAATGAACAATGATGTGTTGTGAGAGGGAAATTAAAATTAAAATGATAAAAATTAATTAATTAAGATAAATGTCTCACCTTACACCCCAAAGAACAGAAGCGAAATGGGTCCAAGAGGCTTCTTCCACAAATCTCACAAATGTGAGCTACTCCTTTTCCAGACTTTGGTTGAGGCCTCTCATTCAGAAACAAAACTCTGGCACTGTTGATCACATATGTTTGAACTCCACTAATGTCCAACACTTTCTGAATTTCCGCCACCCTCACTACATCGTGATACGAAGATCTCCGTATCTAATCAACAACAACAACAACATTAACACAATCAATAAACTTTATATAGATTGCGTAATAACACATAAACTTCAATCATTGTTATTATCATCATTCATGATTCAACCCCCCCATTTTCCCAAAAGATTTGACTTTGACAATGTCGTGAAATGGCAATGAGAAATTAAATGTGAATAATTAAAAAAAATAAATTGTGTATCTGGTCCAATTAGTTAATTAAAAACCTGAATGACTTGGTGATCCTTGTGTTTCGAGGAACGGCAATAGAAGCAAAACGCATTCTCATTGCAGTCGAGACAAAACATGTTACATTCGCTCCTCGCGGCATCTCCGTGAATCCGACACACATTGAAGAAGGATGTGTTAAGGAGTGGCTCAAGCCATGGAGGCACCAACATTGTGTCCTGCTCAAACCAAAAAAAATTGATAATAAACAAACAAAATGGGCATTTAATTCTAAATCATATAGAAACCATAGGGTATAATACTATATAGTATATATTATATAAATGATATGTTTGTATGTACATACCATGGTTGAATTGATGGATAGTTAATGGAATGTGCCTCAATGGGTGAGTGAGGAAGGCATTGGGATTCACTTCTGAAAACGAGGATGGTGGAATAAGAGAGAGAGAGAGAGAGTAAACGGGGTTGAACTAAGAATTCAACAAGACAGAAGAAGCTAAGACTATAGGAACAAAGGGGGTGAATAAAGAATTGGGGGTGGGAATAGAGGGTGGAGATCGAAAGAGGTGGCTGAGGAGTGATATGAACCGTTGGATGGGAATGAGGTGAAGTGTCTTGTGCTTACGCTACTTTGGATCTTGTTTGCGTCTCTACGTTGGAAGTGACACAAGGTTGGGTCGGCTACGCATCAGCATCACCTTCTTTCTCCTCAATAGCTGTATTTCTCAAATTCATCCACGATCGGGGAAACCATTGTCCACGTGGCGTTCTAACCACGGTCCATCGTAGATTGGTGCGGCCCACTTTCCCATGCCATGGCATCACCACCTAGTAGTATATAGTTCTTCAAAATTACCACACTATATTTTATAATATTCTCTAATTTTTTTAGTAGGATCTTATTAAGGAGTGTCTTAAGAATACTTATTAAAGAATTAAAAAATATATTCATGCTAAAAATTATATAGAAGCACATAAAATATTATAGATATCATATTTTTATGTATTTTAATAAAACATATCATTAAAATATAACTTTATTTTCTCTATTTTTAATCTATAATTTTAATCTCTTAATTTTAAAATTGAAATATTTAATCTCTTGAATTTTTAAAATTAGAGATTAATTTTAAAATTTGGATGAGGAACTAAAATCACTAATTTTAAAAAATCAAAGATTAAATGTTTTAATTTTAAAATTAAAAAATTAAAATTACAAATTATAAAAAATAAAAGGAACCAAAATTATATTTTAATTAAAAATATTTTTACTTTAATTTTTTAACAAGTGTCTTGAGATACTTAGTTATTATTTAATTGGCCTTTTTATAGTGCCAGTTTGGAACAAACTTACTTTCCTAATCACATGAAAAGCAGATATTTTTGAGGTTCGTGTGGGGATTAAAGAAATGTTACAAAAATGTTTTTTTATATAACTTTGTATAAATAATTGGCATAGTTAAAATTTAAGCCACGTTTTGTGTATTTGTCTGCTAGTAAACTATTCTTTCGAGTTTGTGATGTAAAAATTATTAAATAATTATTTTAAAAGTGTGATATATAAGATTCATGGATTTACGGAAAGTGGGGAAGAGGACAAAATGGTGTATTATTACAACTTTACTAGTGGCCTTTGAAAGAAAAGGTCCTTTGGGCATCGGCATTCGGCATGACATATTTGCATGGTCTTTATTTTGACGTTAAACATAATACACTATCGTCGTCCCATAATTTCATGCTAGTTGGGGAGCAGTATAGAACAGAGCTCTCCTCTCGGTATATATTTTAATTCAGATTAAGTAAAATAAATTAAGTTTAAAAAAGTTAATTTTTTATTTAATTAAAATTTAGATTTGAAGGCAATTGTCCTAGAGATCACCTCAACCTCTAAGATCTTATTAAACTGACATTACTTCCTTAAAATAATGTTGGCAATTGTTTTGGGTCTCGAACCGCCATTAAGTGCCACATGTCTCAAGTACGGAGCAAATGTAAGATCTATCTATTATCTAATGTCATGCACCATGAACTTGAGAATTCAACACTCGAACACATTTAAGCACGTGTCATCTCACGTGGAACTCAATCTGTCAAGATGACTTTCACTGCCAAGAAGTCTCTGTATAAAGGATTCTTCTTATAGGTATACATGCACTCTCATTCACTCCCTCTCCCTCTCTCACTTTCCCAAATTAATTTTATCATCGGAGTCTCTACAAATATCGTAACCAGAGAGATTGGACCACCATTAATCATCGTGAGGACCCCACCAATAAAATAATTAAGTCTAACAAGTCAGCATATAATAATAATAATATGTTTTGATATTATATGTATAGTAATTCATTTAAAAGTTGACTGTGTGAGAAATTGAATCATGAGGACGGATTATAAAAAAATCATTAGGGCCAACCCACCTATATTATCTCTTCAAATGGTAGATTCAGCCTTACTTGCATGAAGGGTAAATAAGAAAGGAAGGAGAATTAATGGGGCAAAACAAAAAGTAGAATATAATAATGTGCGACTAAAACAATAAAGCAAAAGATGCACACCAGAAAGTTTCGATCGAGTAAATTGAGGGATAAAAAGACTTAAATTAGGGACTAGCTCATAGACAAAGACCAAGAACAATAGCATTTTGCCCTTGAAAAGTATATCGATATAGAAGAGAAGTATCGTTGATTATGTGAAAGGAATGCGAACTATGCGGTAAGATATGAAGCCAATTAAGCTTGGAATCCAAATAAAGAGTTAACAAAGAAAAGTAGCTCCTATATAGAATATCATATTAAGTAGTAACAATCCAATTCAATGGCCTTGCTGACAAGACATGCTTTACTTGCTATTCTTACTTTCATGCGTACCCCTCCTTACCCCTTTAGAGAGCAAAACAAAAAGGTTACCTTCAATGCAGTTAAGTATCGCACATTTTAATTTGCATTCATAGTGTGGCAAATCTGTTATAACTGGATTGGAGTACAACAAGTGCAACAATGTGAACTGTTCCAACACTATTTTATGCATAATTGGTTTTGGCTTGGGAAAAGGAAAACTATTCTATTGAGGGCAGTGTGGTGTGCTACAACTTGGTCACTTTGGTGCCATAGAAATAGGATAATTTTTTAATGGTGAAAAGCTGGACTTCGATAGTACGGTGGAGCAGATTCGATTCAAAGCGTGGTCTTCAAAGGTTAAGATTTTAATCACTCTTTTTACGATTGGTATGTAAGCCCCTGTTTATGTAGTAAGGCTCTCGAGTAGTTAATAAGCTAATCTTGCTATATTAAGAGATCGCTTACCTCAAAAAACAGTAATATGAGGTTAAAGCTGGGCTTAGAATTGATTATAGCATGTGCAGAGATTTATTATGGGTGTACTGGATTTATATATAATAAATATGAAACTTTATGTATGTTTTTAAAGGTACCACTGGTACCATTTGTTAATGAAGCGTAATTCTTTTGGTTGATATAAAAAAAAAAAAAAGTATCGCACATTTTGCCTAAGGGAGAAGAGGAGGAAAAAAGGAACATACATGATTCACTAAAGGGCAATAGAAAGAGAGAACGTCATAAGTTATTTCTCGATAAATTATAGTATATTTTCTTACAAAAATTATCCTTCGAAAACAAACTTTCGGACACATTATAGCATATTTACTCGAAATTTTTTATTATAAATATGTTATAATGTGTTACAAGTATTTTTTTAGAGAGAATTAAAAGAGAGAAAATATGCTATAATGTGTTACAAGTATTTACTTGTGAAAGAACTTAAAAGACAGATTTTTTTAAAATTTTAGAGAATAAATGCAATGAATTTTTTTAGAGGATTAAAATCAATACTGATCAATATTTGGAGCACCAAAATCATAAAGCCAAAGATTTATTTTTTCCTTCTGAAAATTACTCAAGCCTCGAGTCTTAATGTCTAATAACTTTATTGAAATTTACAATTTGCGCATTATGTGTTTACACTATGATTTTTAGTAACATATTTTTATCTAACACTTAGTAAAATGATTGTTAAATTTTTTTGACAACATTTTTAAAATATCATTAAATATGAATAAATGTTATTAATATCTTTTTGTGATATTTTATTAAATATTATGTATAGCTTATATCATTAAAGGTTTTAACAACATTAATTATATAAAATATTTGATAAAAAAATATTACAAAAATATATTAATAACATTTCTTGATATTTGATAATATTTTTAAATATTAATAAAAGTTTATAACAGCATTATTTTGACTGTGTTAAGAAAAAATGGTTGTTAAAGATCCTATATATATTAATGTTAGTTGTTTACCAAATTATTATATTTAAAATAATACTGTGACAACAATTTCAAATAATTACATATCCTGCACATAACATGGTAAATATTGAAGAGAGATAAGCTCCTACTTGTAAGGAAATGGATCCATTGTAATGACATTTTTACTGCATGAGACCTAGCTAATCTTTAAGTAAATTTTATAAATATAATAAGTCTCTATTATAAAATGGATTTAAATAAAATGGTAAAATCATAACACTTCACCATCTCAAGTTTTTTTCTCACTTGAACTTTAACTTTTATGAAAATAAAATAATTGCAAAATGCCAAGGCTATCATGAACTAACAAAATGGATGTCTGGATATATTAGTTTAGAAAGGCCTCGTGTTAGAGCTTGGTTTAAACTTATATAAACATTGAGTTAGCTCTGAACTATGCAGTCACATGTCATTCTAATTTCATATGATTTGTTTTATGAATTTTATATTAAATCAAATTAATATGTATTATTCTCTTTTTTAGGCATTGAATCAAATGAGAATTTTGGCTTTATTAACCATTTTAATCAATGCTTAGATTTCTTTAATCAATTTAAAAAGATGTGTAAAAATTATCATTAAAACAACATTTCATTAATTAAACTAGTTTTAAAATGAAAATTTAAATGTTTATACTTTATATTTTAAAAAAAATTAATTAACAAAAAAAATAATATTTCATAAATATTTTTAAAATTTATAATATTATATTTCACGTGTATTTTAAACCTCGAAAATTATTTAAAGTACTTGCTAATGCTAATTGCATGTTAAGTATACTATTGCACGAGACTTTTAGATAAGAAGTACTAATATAGTAATATTTCATAAGATAGGCTATATATACGAATAATCTCTTAACTTGTTTTTTTTCTAAATTATTTACTTAATTTTTAAAAGTTTTAAAATGATCTTCTTGCTTATTTAATTAATGATATATTAGTTCTTTCATAAAATTTATCATTTTTGACTTTGAACATGATGTTGAACCTTTTTTGAATTTATTCAAGACATGAAATTTGTTTGATTAAATTCACCTACATGATAACTATGGAAATTAATTGATGTTTGAAACAAAACAAAAGTTATAAACATAATGAAAATCATGTGAAAAGTGAGTTTTATGAATAATAAAAGAAAGTGAATCTCAAAAAAGTACGTCCCATTTTTTTTTTCGATTGATCGTGGGTTTAACTTTTCATGCAATTTTCTTTTTTTTTTTTTGTCTTTTTTGGTCTGATAATTTATTTTCATAATTTTTATGTAAATAAATCTAATGAGATAAATATCATGTCTTGAATCAATTGAAACAAAAAATAAATTAAAGGATCATTCTTATATTTTAGCTTATAAGTTATTAAAGAGTTTCTCCTACCATTTTTTTTTTGGAAGATTTCTTCTTACATTTGTTAAGTCTATAAAATTTTAATTTTAATTTTTTTATATAGAAAAAGCATGTAAAAGCAGTACAATAGGAGCAGGTGATCCGACTATGTTGACACCACCAAACCTATCTATCATTTGCAGCTTAATATTATTAATAAGAAACGAAGGAAATACAATGAAAGGATGAAAAAGAAACAATCTCGCAAAAACACATATAACAAAACTTATAATTGTTTGTAATTAATCTATTTTGCTGAAATTCCTCTCGAGAAAAAGAGAGTATGAATAAAAAAAAATTGATCATTATAGACACTTAATTTGTTAGTGTTTTTTTTGTTGTAAAATGGTCACAAATGACTATTGAACCTAAGATCCTCATGCATATTACTTAACATTGTGTTTGATTGGTAGGAGTAAAAAAAAGTGTAAAAAATGAAAATGAATGAAAAGAATAAAAGCCAATAAAAAATAAGATTTTTTTGGTAAAAATGAAGAAAGTGAAAAAGAGTTGAAAGATTTAAATTAAAGTGAATTAATAAGTAAAAAATAAAATAAAAATAAAAATAAAATATTTAATTTATAGAATTTTCATTTTACTCACCTATAAGCAATTTTATTCTGGCTACCAAAATGCTTTTTAAAAATAAATAAATAAAAAATTAACAGGCATATGAAATGATGAAGGCCAATAAACAGCATGTTTATTCAGTTCTCACACAGTGCTTCCTCTCACCACTGTTTTGAAACAGAGGAGAAGCAATTAAAAAATTGAAGAGTAGCTTGGATTAATTAGTAGCACACGAGCTCCATGAAACCACATTCCCACTTCACTCTCCTCTTTCCTCTACTCATCTTTCCATCCTACCGAACAACCATGAAACTTTCAATGCTAATTCCATTACTGCACCACTTTCAGCTCTTCACTTTTAATAGAATCGAACATAATATCCTTAGTTAAGTATATAATTTGTTAGTGTAAATTAACCTTCAACGAGAATTTACTGACTTAGTGAGTAAAAAACAACAAAAATACATATGAAGTTTTTAGCTTTAATGACTCTTTTTTATTTTTGTACTAAGTTCTAATAAAGAGTAAATTAAAAAAAATTAAGATTAATACAATTAAATATGATTTACTAACTTTTTTAGTCAGCATAAATCAATTATTTTTTTAACTTATATTTGACATCCAAGGGAGTAAACTTTTGCTAGAAGGATGTTAATCTATAATGAATATATAGGGTACCTAATGATCAATTTTTTTATTATTTAATGATCAAGTTAATTTAAACTTATTACTTATTGGGTCATTATGTACTAATATCTTCAACTCTATCCTTTCACTTGTATTTTTAACGTGTCAATTTTGCCATGATAGCCATTTTTTCGGACTTATCTCTTACATAATGAGAGTAGAGTTAGCATTGTCAAGAAAGACGTTTTAGTTTATTTTTCATTGCTCTTTTTTTGTTTCTTTTTCCTAGGAATAATGGTGAATTGGTGATTTTGGGCCATATTCATAACTTGTAGGCATCTCTGAGTTAAAAATGAGTAAGTCTCGAATACAAAAATCTTTATTTTTAAGAACTTTAATTCAAGTTGATTTCACTATTCTTTTAAGTTTATCTTTCAAAACAATTGGCATCCATACTAAAATTTTAAATTACCTTCATCTTGAGAAAAACATAGTAAATGAGTGAGTGTTATAAACTTCTTAGTATTGTGTTTTATTCTTACGGAATAAAAAAATAAAATCTTAAAGAAAAAATAGTATGTGTCAAACATGATATCATTATGAGTTCTTACTTTATTTTTGTATGTTTGAGGGAGAGAGATTAAGTTTTTTGAGGGAGCTATAATGGACAACGTAGATGGAGATAGGATCTCATCTAGATCTAGTGCTCTCGATTTTTAGGTTTGGTGCATGTGCAATTACGTTTTTAAGTTGAAGTTTTCATTTTTCTTTCTTTCCAAGTTTTCATGTTTCTAATTTTCCAGTTTCTGATTCTTCTGATCTTCCTCTTTCTGGTTTGTTTCTATTTATTTTCTCTTTTGACTAATTTGTTGATTTTGGATAACATTTGAGTCAGAAAATTATTTGATATGTTAAAGTATCATTCCCTATAGTCGTTATATCTGGCTACACCACAAGTACTTCCTTCAATGATAAAATTTCATATATAGAAGTCAATTCTTTTTTTTGATCATATAGACGTCAATTCTTAACTTTAAAAACTTATGTTAATTTCACTATAAAAACTTATGTTAATTAAGCAACTCCAATTAAAAAAGCTAATCAACAAATAAAGTATTTACTAATTCATTTTAAAAATAAAAAATGATCTATGAATGATTAGCAATAATAGATTCTAAATTTTTGTTTTCCTAGTAAATTATCTAAACCATTCATAATTATTTCGTTATGCATGACTGGCTTAGTTTTATACCAAATTATTTACTGAATCATGAAAAGAAATCAGGAACCTTTATGTATATAGCGAGCAAGCTAGGCTGGCATAGCAGGTTGGCAACCTTTATGCTGTTGGTTCTGATCATGATCTGCATGTAATTTCCTTATTATTCAAGCTTTGATTAGCTTAATTAATAGTGATTTAAATTATATATGGATAGATACATGCAATTGCAGGCGCATCATTTGCTGCCACAAATCACACTTTTGAAGCCTAAGATCAAGAACACCCTGGCATATTAATTATCATTAACATATTTATTAATTAGCGGCAAAGAAACTAATGGCCAAAACTCATTGCGTTGTCTTAAAATAGCATCTTTCGCAATAGCTCGATACTTGGTTAGAGTAGCAATGTTGTTTCTCCTTTACTCGGAGGGTGTTTACGGGTATGGATCACCTATAAATCTGAATTGATCCAAATCGATTTGAACCGTTTGGATTAGATCATTTATGTATTTGAGTTAAAATCAAACTGAATCGATCAAAATCGTTTATGTACATATTGTGTTACGGGTTTAGATTTATAAATCTGATTAACATCAAACTGAACATATCAAACCAATCAAATTTTTTAGAATTATTTGGTTTGACTTTAAATACGGCTAATATTGAGACCGCAAGTGTTGGAACTATAAGTGTTGTGACTACTAGTATTGAAACTTCTTTTCAGTTATTATTTTTAAGTACATTGTTATTTGTCTAACCTTTTTTTTCATATTTATTTTTTTGTCATGTGTATAATATTAATGGATTATATTTTGTTTGTTTGATTCAGCAAATCTGATTGCAACAAATCTGATTGTAGCAAATCTGGTTGTTGTGAAACTTATTGCAAGAAATTAGTTTATAAGAAATAGTTGCGATTGAGATTATTATAATAAATCTCATTGAAAAATATTTTTTTTAGTTTGTATTAACCTATTTTAGAATATTATGTTGATGGTATTAAATGAATCAATTTTATTATTTCCAGACATTTGATAATATTGTATTAATTGTATTGGATCTTTGAATGAATCATGATATAAAATAGGTTTTAAGAAAAGAAAAAAATCAAATTTAAATAGATAATTCGTTGGTTCGAATCGAACTAAATTGTTAATAAATGAGTTGGATTGTATTGAGTTTCAAAAAATAATTGATAAACTGAATTGAATCAAATCGATCAACTTTGATTGAATTGAATCTTGAATTTGGTTAAAACTGGTCTGATCCATCCCACAAATCCCTATATTTGTCTATTTAACATTGGCAAATACTAAAAAATATTTCGGAATTTAAATAGCACACTAAACGCACGAACTCTAAATTGGATGGCTATCATTTTTTAAGTAATTATTAATTAGCAATTAAAAAATCTATAAGTTGGTTTTTTAATAAAATCATGTTCGTGTAGTTTGCACGAGAACTGTTTTCATGTAAATTAGCATTTCCAGAAAAATTATGTTGTTTATGATATTTTTTTACTTATTATTTATATAATAAATATATATCCATTTTAATTTCTTAAACAATACCTTAAAATGATTTTGTTTATCTTAATAGCTAATACTATTTCAAATAATATGAATTCTGACATACGTGTAGCGTAAGAAAACTATCCAAGATCGAATAAGCCCTCCCCTCTTCCCAATTTATATACTAAAAAACTATTTTAAATATTTCGTCAACATTTTATGCAGAAATGGAGATTGGAAACTGAGAGAACTTTTTGTAGCTTAGTTTTGAAGACTCTAGAAGTGCCTCGACCTGAACAAGAATTTACTTAAGATCCTGTTTGATTAAATTTCTCTACAAATACTTACAAGAAGAAAATGATGAATTCATGAGCTAAAATAAATTTTTTATTAATTAATATTAATTATTTAGTAGATATTATTTAATCTTTTAGATAATAATATGAGATAACTCATTTTAGTTTTGAAGAAATTTATTTTATTATTTTTTTCTTATCCACTTCTGTTAAAAATACTTCTGAAGAATTTTATCTAAATAGGCACATAATCACAATAGATGGCTATATAACCATTTGGTGAAAAGCAAGGACTATGGAAGTTTCGGTTAAGCAAGGACAGGAAACTAAAAAAAGTAAAACAAAAACTAAAATTATATTTGAAAGGTCGATTTCTTCATGTTGAAACTGTCTTTTTAAAAGATTATTTATTCAATTTCATAATTTTTTTAAATCTACCCCGTTTTGATAATTTATGGAAAAAAATTATACCATTTTAGAATAAAAGCCAAAAGATAGCACTTGACCAAGAGTCATTTATAACGTATAGGTTTTGCCCATCATTAAAACTTAAGCAATAAACAATTATGGCTAGGCAAGAAACTAAGGGCTGGGAAATGTGCAAAAATCATAAAACTTTGGGTTGCTTAGCATCTGGTCTTTTTTTATTTTGAACGGCAGTAATTAATATTGCTTTGTATCTGGTCTTTATTACTCTATGAAGCTTTCGATTGCGGCAGTTGTCCAAATCCGTTAAACATGAGATTGAGATTTTTAAAAAATATTTTAATATAAAAAATTAATGAGTTTTAAAAGATTATATAAAAATGTTATACTTATACCTTAGTAACAAACTTTTTATAGAAAACTTTTATGTTCTATTTAGATTTTTTTAGTTTGAATTTCAATGAATTTATCATAAAAATTTAAAAGATTTGAAGATTTTATAAATTTGAAAGAATTCTACTATCTTTTTTAAAATATTTAAAACTATAAGAGTTAATAAAACTAAATAGTAAAAATATGATAAGATTTAGATAAAGGAAAATAAAATCAACACAATTTTTTCAATATTCTGATAGTTGATTAATTTTAGCTCCATGTTCTCTTATACTAGTCATCTATACAATAACATCTTCGGGTTTTTGTTCTTGTTCTTAAGTTTGAACAATATATTCAAAATTATGATCTCATTATATGGTAAAAGATGAAGATGAATCTATTGGTTTACTTGAAAATTCATCATAAAGATAATATTTGCAAAGAAAGTTATAAAGTGTTACAAACATGAATCTTTATATCACTTTCAACCAAAAGAAAAGGAATGATATGTGACTGAGAAAAAATAATAAAATCTCAAGAGTTTAGTTGGGATTGTTTAATGAATGCGATATTAATATGTCACTAAAAAATCATATAAAATCTATCTTAAAAATAACATATCAAAATTTGTATTTTTTAATATTAGAAGATTTTTATTTTTTGAAAAGAGAATATTTCTTTTTATAAATTATTGCATCGGTCAATCTCTGTATAAGATATAGTTGATATTTTTTTAATTTACAAAAAAAAATTCAAATGATAAGTCATATGTAACTTAATTGGCACAATAGATAATAATAAGGATTTTTAGATCATATAATAACTTCTGCTAGTTAAAGTCGTACATCAATCATTTTCCAAATGAGTAAAAGAATGATAATTTTTTTATAATGATAAATTTATTCTTAAAAGATAAAAAAATTTAATTTAATTTTCAAAAACATAAAAAGTAAGACAATAAATTATATATTTTGTGGGACGAAATTATCAGTAATACACACCTTTTACGATAAGGATTTTCATCCAAATTTTAAAAAGTATTTTGTATAAGAGAAGAACTTTCTTCAAAAAGGAGATTTCTTTGTCCCGCGTCAGTGAAAAAGGGAAAACGCAACGCGTAGCGGAATTCATTGGTTACTGCTTAATTGTTTCTTAGGATCATAAGAAAACAGAGACGAGTATATTTCAGAAATCCCAACCAAACACATTGCAAAACCTCGTTAATTCCTAAGTTTTCAAACGGAACCATGTCCACTAAATTTTGGTAACCCTCTTAATTTGTTTTCAGATATGATTCCTTCTTTCCATTGTTTATTTGATTCATTAATGCCATGTTTTATGCAGTATTCATTCCCATGCCATATGTTCTCTTCCTTTTAATAGTTTAGAGAAAAAAAAATGTGAATTGAAAATTACAAAAGCTTATAATTATATGTTTGTTTACGTACAGGGGATCACAAGAATACCAACATGGTTCTTCTTCTTCCAGCAGCAACACTTCACACGTTCCCCCTGCCCAAGCTGCTGGACTTGTTGCTATTTTGAAGGATAAAAGGTCTTCAACGCCATCATATGGTTTCTTCTGTTTTTTGAAATTTTAATTTTTGGTTATGTAACAGTGCATTGACTTTATGATGTTATGAATTATTTTATCTTTTCAAACAAGAGTTTAATAAGGAATCACTTTAGTATAAAAGTATTTATACTGTCAACCTATCAGAAAAATCATAGTATGATTTTCAAGTAATTATTATAAGGAAGAAGTCACATAGACATCCAAAAGTCCTATTCAACACCTAGTGAGAGAAAGAACACTATAAGTATAAGAAGATTTATACTGTGATAAGAAGAGAGAGATACAAAAAAATGAGAGGTGTTGACGGAGTATTCAAAATAATGGTGTGTTTGTATACATCATTGGTCTTATTATAAAAATCAACAAACTTATCGTACAAATTACTTTCTGTGCTTGCACTGTTTATTCTTTAAATAATAGTAGTGATATCTTTTTTCTCTTTTTTGAACTTGGCAGTGTTGATGAGTTGCGGAAGCTTTTATCTAACAAAGATGCGTATCAGCAGTTTTTAAGTTCACTTGATGAGGTCAAGATTCAGAATAATGTAAGATGTTAAGGAGTTATGGTGTTGCCATTCTAGAGAAAGTTCTATTGGATGGCTTCATTTTTTGTCTGTGTTTTTTTCCCTTACGATAGTTGAGCTCAACATTCCATTCCCAACACATGGTGCCTATCATGGATCAGCCACTTGGTGTTCAATGTGGCTCCAAGAAATAATATGCAAAAATATTTCACTGTTAGCATAAGGATTTTGTGTAGTGGCAGGTGGTTGATCCTACAAATGCTTATCAAAGCAAGGTTGTGAGTTTATATCCCTCTTGTTACGGTGGGGGAGATTGTTTGTTTGCCTGATTAGGCTAACCTCATTTTTAAGATTGTTGGGTTTAATGTCCCAACTCGTAGTGCTTATATTGGGCACAACATACTTGATTCAACTCAAGAATCAAAATGAGGAAAAAACTGCATCCTCAATAGCTACTTAAGGTAGCATAGAAAGGTTCCTCTGCTAGCTGTCATCTACTAGTATTTTAATTTACATAGTTGCAGTAGTGGAAGTTTTAATGTCTGCATTCAGCATTGATTCTGCAATCCATGTATTCATATTTCATACAACTGGCATGGTTTTTAAGTTCCATATAGTCATACCTATGCAAAGCTGCACAAGTAGTTCCATCAGCTAGTTGGTGTGACCTGAAATTCCGATATGTAAAGATTTTCTAAATTTGTGTTTAGTTTCACATTACAGAATTGATTTTAAGTTCAGAATTGATTTTAGATAGTTTTTCACATGTTTGGTTTTACATTCGAGAAGAGTTTAGAATTGATTCTAAACTAAAGCAACTTTAAGTAATTTTTGCGTTGGATCAAAAAATTTATATTGAATTATACTTCAAAATCAATTCTATCCAAAATCATCCAAACAAAAATTTCATCACTTTAGAATCAATTCTAACCAAAATCAATTTTATTCAGAATTAATTTTATCAACGTCCATCCAAACACATACTGAATGTTGTTGTTATGTTGTTTACATAGACATTATACTTAATGCTAATGACCACAATCCGACCCCCCCGCCCCCCTCCAAAGTAAATACCTAAAACCCTGTTGCACTATTTGTTTGTATTTTAACAATTTTTATACCTATGGATGTGATCAGGTGAATGCTGATCTTTGCAAGGAGAATCTGCAGCTTGCCGGTAAGTTATGGAATTCTTTTTATTGTCACGCTGCCATTAGATGGTTAGCATCCAGCTGAATGTTTCAGATCTTCTCTAACAATTTATTTCAAATTCAGATGAAAATCTACGAAAGGAACCTCGTATTGTGGAACTCAGGAACCAGGTGTGATCATAATCCTATGATTTGTGTGTTTCTTTTTTAAATTTTGTACGTAAGTATGGATTTTCTTCATCCTCCTATGGAAACAGTATAAAATAATTTGTACAAGTGAGTTGGCTGTGGCTCAAGAGAAACTGAATGAGCTTGAGAAGCAGAAAGAGGAAATGTTGAAGTTGAATTCCCCACTATACCTTCTCCAATGGATTCAAGGTATGACTTGACATGATGATTTACTGTCATAGACACTTAATTATTATAATCACAATTTTTTTTCATTGTTATGACTTTCTTGGTTTCATAATGTCTTATGTAATGATTTTGCAGAGGCTATGAATAAGACAGAAGAGGAATCTGAAAATCTGCATCAGCAAGTCCTTGACAGAGAGATTGACCTTGGAGCTTTTTTGCAGAAATACAAAAAGCTACGTACTGCTTTCCACAGGAAAAGTCTCATACATCTTGCAGCTAGAACATCAAATATATAGCTACATAAAGAATAGGAAAATTAAGAATGTTGTTACTCTTTGTTTGTGGAGCATGTAACTGATTTTTTTTCTTCATTCTTGTCAATATAGTAGTCATCTGTCAATACATATGTTTTCATTTTTAAGTAGTTTCAGACCATCTGGGAAAGAATTACTGACAAATGCAGCATTATTCAGCTTCTGCGTACTTTTATCAATAAGATATTTCTGAGTCTACGCTGTAATTTGTAATAATACTACTACCATCGCTATTATAGGATTCCACTCTTGTATTTGGACACGTGAAAAGTGCATTGACTTCTCTTATTTCCCTCCCCTTTTCTTTGATCGAAGTTGATCAAAGTATACCTTTACAGGGGACAGTATAAAAAAAACAACCCACCAGCAAAATAGGTTATTTTCCTATTAAATAACGCGCTAAATTATCATCAAAATAGGGTACATTTCATCTGTTTGAAAAAATGGTCCAGATAATATCATCAAAATTGCAATTTTTTTTTTTACTTTAACTGCAGTAATCTGATGTAGGTTAATGTTAACAATCATCTTCTAAAAGACAAAGGATTTGGAGAACGTTTAGTTTTATGGTCAAGGCCGGGAGATAAATGGAAAATGCAGTGCAAACTATCGCACTGCAGTTGGAAAAACCCTCACTCATATCATTCCAGTCATCTAGTACATGTTTGAAAATCCGGTGTAAAATGACTTTTGAGACAAAAGTCATTCTGTCAAAGGATCAAGATCTTTGTTTTTGCTTTCATTTTGCTTTTATATGTTGGATTTGCATTCAAACCAAACATGCACCTAGTAGTTACAACATAATCCTGTTTACTGAAAGAGAAAACTGAAGTCTACAATTTGTCTCAAAGCAAAAACTGATCATACAATTGTCAGGACAACTAGTATTGTTGAGTCTCATACATTTTCACTATCTTTACTTGTATTGTATCCTTGGGTTGTACATGATCGGAGGTTATGAACCATATAAATATAACCATACTAATAAGCCTGTAAGAGGCATCATAACCAGTAACATAATGCTAAGAAATTAAAAGTAATTAACAATAGTTGAACTGAATAACTTAAGCTAGTTCCTAGTTGATTAGTTGCCTGGCATGACTTTTCTCAGGAAAATAACAAATTTTAATCTTCTACTATAGTGAACCATCTGGCTCAAATTTAACTAACACCAATGATTCTCATTTTTCTTCTAAGTAACCTAGCTCTTTCTCCCACTTAAGGCCAAACATTTGCCGACTAAAAGGCACAATAAGGTTATAACGGAAAACCTGCCAAAAAATATAGATTCATTACATGTGGATTACAATTATGAAAAAGTAATTAATTTAAAAGGACCAGGAAACATTAACACGGCTAATGACATAGCTCACCTTATCATTGATTTCTCGTAACTGAGATTGCAAAGCCTCTGAACTTTCAACCCACTCAGAATGATCTCCACTGCACTTAGTGGCCCAAGCTTTCTTCAAGGACTTCCTCCATTCAGATATTTTAGATCTAATCTCTTTGTTAAGCTCAACCCACTCTGGTGCACATCCGTTTTTCGACAGGATATGGTACAGGGTGTCTTCAGCTGGATCTGCATGAGGATTTGTGTCGAGCTTAAGCGGCTTGCCTTTGCCTGGCAAATTCTCAAACTTCCCTTCTTCCATGGTATGCCATATTCTTTGCTCAACAACATTGACTATGTCAGTTTCTGACCTGTCCAACACAGCCAATTTGTGTCAAACACCATAAGACGTGCCACTTTCTAGCAACAACCAATGCATCATAGCATCCATAAGAAAAGCCCAAAATATATGCCATATCATGTATAACATTACCATCATTCACAATAACAAGATGCTAGAAGTATTAAAATCAGAGAAGTTTCAAAGTTGATGGGACAAAGGTTATGATATATTTATATCAACAACAGATGTATGTTAGATAACCAAAAGCCTTCCAACAAGACAACATAAACTTAAATGCATGACATGACCACAAGAATATCCAGCTTCACACACTGGAACTGTAAACAAACGCTAACAACAAATAGCAAATTAAATAACACCTTGCACCACCCACCACTTTTTTTATAAATATGTCTGACAGTGTCAAAATGAGTAAAACTTAAATTTGTTATGTTTGGTTGGATGAAAGAAAAATAGGAAAAGAAGGAAAATTTTAAATTTTGAATTGGAAAGAAAATAAGAGAAAGAAAAAATTAAATTTTTATCTAAAAAATAATTTTTCTTTTCATTTTTTCTTCAAATAAACAGAAAAAAATGTTTCATTAATTATATTTTTTTTTCTATTTTCTCTCCTATCAAATGAACCCAAAATATTGCCATTTACCTTAAAAGGCACTTCCATGAGACATTCCCAATCACCTTCAAACTTAATATCAAATTAATGAGAGACGATTACAATAACATGTTAGCAATAATACATACATTTCGTGTAAATTTCATTTATCAATGAATCACGCACATACCAATATTCCCATTCTCTCTCCCTCTCATTATTTAAGCTTTTCTATACAACGCCAAAGCTTTATAGGTATATTAGAAATTTGGATTTTTTTAATCTCGTTCTTGTTTGAGTTGTGGATCGATCGGTCTGATAATTGGTTTAATTATTTAGTTTTGTGGATGTTAAGTCATGTATTAGATTTCCTTTTAAAAAAAGGTCATATATTACTATATTAGATATCCTTTTAAAAAAAGTCATACTAGATATTACAATATCAGAATTTGACAACCTAGAAGCGATTTTTTTTTTCATTTATAGATTGAGAGAGTTATTAAATAATGATATTGCAGTAAAAAAAATAATGATAAAATTTTTTATAATTAATTGTAACATCGTATTCTATTCCTTTTACTTCAAGTTAATAAGTTATTGGGTAACTACAGTAAAAAAAAGTTATTGGGTAACTGTACAGCTAGTGCCCAGTCTTGCATGTGGGACAGTGTCACAATGGGACATTTTTTATGTAATTTTTTAGTACATTTTTTAAAACAATGCTCGACATAAAATAACCTTGCATGAAAATTGAAATAAAAGGTTGCTGTTATTATAGCTTAACAACATTAATTAATAGAACCTGAGCCCCTTTTTTCATGTGTGCTTGCTAATCTTATCTATGATTGGAAATAAAATAACACATGTGAATTGAAATTACTCAAATTAGTGTCTCTGAATTTCTTGTTGTACCTTCAACTCCCTATTATTGAAGTAAATCATTGTATCTGTTCCCACGTCTCTTTTTCCATCTTTTTCGATCTTGGTATGCTCACTAGACACGTTGTTGCAATTTTCAATCTGAGTTCGTGTAAGGTCCCATAATCTCTTCGCAAAAAAATATACTATATAAGTAATCCGACAAGTACACTGTTATATTCTCCCTGTGATCCACCATATGATAAGATATTTGATCCATATCAATTTTTTGGTACATATAAGAAATTACACTATAATAATAAAATACAACCTAGCGATAAAGGGTCTCTTTTCATACAAATGTGGGGATCTCAGCAATATCTTTCTACCTATTTTTATGATTCACTCCTATCATTTTCTAAATCTATTACGAAGTTTCACGAAAAAATAAAAAAACGATGAGGTTCTATATTACGAAAAATGATCAATGTAACCCTATTTTTAGGTTCTATGAGTAGATAGAAAAAAACAGAGAAATAAAAAAAGAAAAAAGATAGATATATGTAATGAGAAATGAAATAAATAGAAAAATCATGAGTGTACAATAATACTTAACTCTTGCATTATTTTTTCCGCTATTAACAGTCGATGCCCTCTAGACCCCCCTGCAGGCAAAAGTGGACTGTAAATGAGTCGAATAAATTAATTGTACTTGATTTAAATGCTACTTAGAAAAGAAGAAAAAAACTTCAATAATTATAAGGAATCTTCATCCACTTTCATTTGAAAAAGTTTGAGAGGCTAAAGCATCGTGTCAGTGTACTTACTACCACACCACTAATTTAAATTCAGCTTTATTCCACTCTTAGTCGTCCTTTTATTATTGGTAATTTGCCATTTTGGTTAAATATTTTTTTTTCATGGATTATTGTTTTAATCATACAATTTTAGTTTAACTTTGATATTTAATACTATTTAATAAAAATATTAAGGTGCCATTTTATTATATTATTTTGTCAATAATACATATATGTTCATGTAATATTTTGAATATATTTGATAAGATATTTTAGATAATTTTTATATTTTTTATTAATTGAAAATTTTATTTGATTGTTTTGATAAATTAATTTTTTAATTTTTTTTGAAACGAAATAATATTTTTTAAAATATTAACTTTTAAAAAAATTATATTTTCTTTTTTTGTGTTCTTAAATATTTATTATCTTTTATTTAAAATATATTTTTTATTTTTATGTTTTATATAATTTTACATTAATTGAAAACATAATTTTATCAAACAAGATTCAATAAAATTATTTCAGTTTTCAATTAACTTTCTTTTTGCTATTAGTTAGTCTGTGAGTTAATTTTATCCAACATAGTAAAAAATAAAAACAGAAATTATAAACAAAATCAATTTGGATGGCGTGTTATTATGTGTATATAAGCATTAGCAGCAGCACCTCTCAAAGTGTTGTTTCCTTATGAGTTATGATTAACACTAGTATCTAACACGAATCCTGGTAATTAACCATTTCCATAATCATCAACCATCGTGTCCTAAAGAAACTGTCACACTCTCTTCTCTCTCTCTCTCTCTGTGTGTGTCTTCTATGTTTCAACTTTCAATGCACCGAGTCCCTCGCCATTCCCACTAGTAGCACCCAAACAAAACCCAAAACCACACGCAATAACAGATAAACATGCGCTGTTGCATTCCGACTTTGTTGGCCGTAATCACCGTACTATTGTCGGCGGTGCACGGCGTTTTCCTTCCTCTGGAGCGGAGCTTTCCTCCGACGAGCCACCGCGTGGAGGTGGCGGCGCTGAGGGCCCGCGACAGAGCCCGCCATGCCCGCATGTTGCGCGGCGTCGTCGACTTCTCCGTCCAAGGCACCTCCGATCCAAACTCCGTTGGGTATGTACGGGTAATTCATTGAAGTTTTTTTTTCTTTCTAAAAGGCATTGATTGTATGTGTGAAACAAAATTACATTTTTATACTTTAGTGCTAAGTCTTACTATTTAATTTAGTTTTTGATTGACCAAGTGAGAGTGTTGTTTTAATATTTATAGAATATGTTATTAATATGGTGGTGATGATGTTGGTTTTCAATTTTTCATGTTCAGGTTGTATTATACGAAAGTGAAGATGGGAACTCCTCCTAAAGAGTTTAACGTTCAGATTGATACGGGGAGTGATATATTGTGGGTGAATTGCAATACTTGCAGTAATTGTCCTCAGTCTAGTCAACTAGGGGTGAGGTTTTTTCAATTTGAGTTTGATTTTGGTGCTTAATGTGTTGAGCTTCTTGTTATCATGCATACTTGTGGTGCCTTAATGAGGAGTGACGATTTTTTTTTATTCGAATTTGATTTTGGTGCTTAATGTGTTCAGCTTCTTGTTATCGTGCATACTTGTGGTGCCTTAATGGGGAGTGGGTTTTTTGATTTGGAGATTGATGTGTTTGAGTTTTTTGTTGGTTGTGTTTCGTGGTGTTCAGATTGAGCTTAATTTCTTTGACACGGTTGGCTCGTCCACGGCAGCGTTGATTCCCTGCTCGGACCTGATATGCACTTCTGGGGTCCAGGGTGCTGCTGCTGAGTGCTCCCCAAGGGTTAATCAGTGCAGCTACACCTTTCAGTATGGAGATGGGAGTGGGACATCGGGTTATTATGTTTCGGATGCAATGTATTTTAACTTGATCATGGGACAGCCTCCGGCAGTTAACTCTTCAGCTACCATTGTTTTTGGGTGAGTTGTTATGCTTATTTGTTATTGTGAATAAAGGTGTGTGCAATCAACGTAAGGTTGGGAACACATGAAGAGTAGAACTAGTAAGATATGCTTGGATGAGTTTGAGTTTTTGGAGGGAAATGTGGGATATGCTTGGTAGGAGTGAAAATTAGAGGGAGGGGGGGGGGGGGGGGGGTGTTAAATTGACAATGCAAGATTTGTCAATACTCAATAGGTTGATGAATGATTTGTTAAATAAGAAAAGGGGGAAAAAAAGGTTAATAGATAGGGGTTGCTTATTTTGATGTTCTTTACTCTTTTGTGCATGCTCTCTCATCTGGTAGTTTTCTGCATTTACCCCCATGTTGATGCTAATAGTTAGTATGAATTTTTCCATTTTGGTTTTAAATGAGACTGTTTTGGATGACTGTATTGGAAACAGGTGTAGCATTAGTCAGTCTGGAGATTTGACTAAGACAGATAAAGCAGTTGATGGAATTTTTGGGTTTGGCCCTGGTCCTCTATCTGTTGTATCACAATTATCATCTCGAGGAATAACACCCAAAGTTTTCTCTCATTGCTTAAAGGGAGACGGCAATGGAGGAGGTGTTCTAGTTCTTGGTGAGATTTTGGAGCCAAGTATTGTTTATAGTCCACTTGTCCCATCACAGTATGTTCTCTTCACTTCTTTTCTCATTTTCTTTCCCCGGTTAGTTGATAAGTTCCCCCTAATATTTTATAACATTGTTGTAAAAGGAATGTACAAGGCATTTCTGAAAGAAATTGATTTAGGTTTTTGCATTATTGTCAATTGCCAAAATTTACTACTCGTGTAGTAATTATGAAAATTTACTAGTATGGATTACAGGAAATGAAAAATCTCTTAGCTTACACAAATCTTATGATCTTTTTTTGGTGCAATTGCCAATGTTTGGTGGGTTGAAATTGTGTCATTTTTTAACCTCAATTGGTAATTTTTGCTGGGTGAGTTTTATTTTATTGTATTTAGCCTACATCTTGATTTAGGTTTGTATTCTTATTCTTATTATAAAAGTAGTGATCCTGGAAGATCTTAACGTATTTGGTTTCTTCAGATGATATTGTCTTGAAGGGATCTATCACACCCTCTCTCATCAAAACCCCTTTGGCTTCTATTGCATTTTCACATACACAAACCCAAAATTATACCACATGCCACACTCTTGGTGAGTATGTTTGAATCAACCTAGTGGTGGAAACCATTTCAATTTTTTTTTCAAGAGGCATTGAAAAGAATATAATTGAAAATATAAAATGCTTGTTTAATTTAATAGAACTAGTTTTAATATAATTTAAAAGCTTTTTTTTTCAAACGGATTGGAAAAATAGGCAAGAAAAAGTCATGCAAATAGGTCGGAAAAATAGGTGAGAGAATGAGCTGTGAGATGAATCGTCAATTGTAATGTATATAGATATAGATATAGATAATAATACAATATTTCATATTAATTTTTCCAAAATTCTTATTTCATAGATTGTAAATAATATATTGTTTATTTTTTTGTTATAATAAATATATATATTTATGATTACACACACACACACATATATAGTATGATTTGATAGTTTGGGGAGGGAAATTAAGGTGAGAAAGTGGGTGGAGGGAGAATTCTAATATATAATATTAATAGATACTAGTTTTTGAATTAGGTAATATTGCTCTGAAAGAATCATGTTTTTAAAATGCTTGTTATGCTGTTTTTTTTTTCTGTCAAAATAATTTGCAATTCTATGAGATATATTCAGTGTATTTGACTGGTTGATCAAATCTCAGGCCCCATTACAACTTGAATCTTCAGAGTATTGCTGTCAATGGGCAACCTCTCCCAATTAATCCAGCTGTATTTTCAATATCTAACAACCGAGGAGGGACTATAGTTGACTGTGGTACAACATTGGCATATCTTATTCAAGAAGCTTATGATCCTCTTGTCACTGCTGTAAGTTCTCTTGTGCCTCGCCCAAAATCTTGAAACATTGTACTTTGTTGTGCACATTATTCTCCTTTTTCCTTTTCCATGATGAGAATTTGTAAATAGCAAGTAAATAATGAGGATATTTTTTGTACTTTGTTGCTTGCATGTCTTTTGTTTTATCTGTTTTATGAAATCAGTGATTGCATGTTTGTCCACTGAGTTAATTTGGATTCTACCTTTGTTTTATTTTGCTGCTATCAAGTTTTATTGTGTCAGTTATAGATTTATTTTGAACAATTCATTGATCTAATTGATAATTGCTTTGTATTGAAAATCTAGAAGTGATTTAATGGAAGGCTTGTATGCTTTAAGATACTCCGGCCATTGAACACCTTATTGAGGTTTACATCCTTTTTTATGTTGTTAGTGTCATTATTATTAATAGGGGGTTTGGAAAGGAGGCAAATAAGTTCTTCCTTTTGTTTACTTGTCTTGCATTTTAAGAAACGGTTTTGGCTTTAGCTATAGCATATACTGATGTTGAAATTTTAAATGAGTGTGTAGATAAATACTGCTGTGTCCCAATCTTCTAGGCAAACAAATTCCAAAGGAAACCAGTGTTATCTGGTCTCAACCAGGTTATTACATATACAATAATTGTTGAGAAGATTTTTGAATGGCTTTTCCTCATAAAGTTTTCCTATTAGGATTTCTCAATAACTCATCAGACTTTATGTTTTACAGTATAGGTGATATTTTTCCTTTGGTAAGTTTAAACTTTGAGGGTGGAGCGTCAATGATTTTAAAACCAGAGCAGTACCTTATGCATAATGGTTACCTTGTAAGTTTGTTTATTATGTATATTCTTGCATACGGAAGTTATTGTTTGAAATTGTATGTTGCTGATATGCTGAGGTGCCTTTACTTAAACAGGATGGTGCTGAAATGTGGTGCTTTGGTTTCCAGAAATTGCAGGAGGGAGCCTCAATTTTGGGAGGTGAGATGCTGGACATTTTTTAACATACTAAAATCTGCAGACTGCAAGGAATTGAAAGAAATTATAACACTCTTGTGATTATGAAATGGGGCACTTCAATCAAGAATAAAAAAATGTCTTAATTATGTCTTCTGTATCTGGGGTAAACAGATAGTGTGCCATCATTCCATTGAGAACTTATGGTTTGTTGCTTCTACACAATTTCACATAACCCATTGTTGTTACATGGTAGAACTGCAAATGGAAATACACCTGCGTGAGTGTTGCAAAAAAATCTTGAAAATAGTAGTTGATAGTTGATTTTCAGATTTCAGCGAACATTCTGATGGAACTCTAAAATATGATCCAAAAAAGGGTAGATTGTGTCAGTTTCATCATTCAAATAGTAAATAAAGCTATGTGTTATGGTAAAAAATTGATTTGATTTTTTACTTGAAAACATCATCAATAAGTATGCTAATCATAAATTGTCCTTTCCATGTTTGTTTTCTGTAAATTATGCATCAAATATATCACATCAACTAGTGATCTAGTATGATGTTTTGACATTAATGAAAATTGATTTAACTTCTCTTGCAGATCTTGTCCTAAAGGATAAGATAGTTGTGTATGACATAGCTCAACAACGAATTGGATGGGCTAACTATGACTGTAAGTTCACCAGAAACTTTTCATTCCTGCAAAGAGTATATATCATTCTTTACTGTGTCTTAAATTTTCAATTGCTGCTAGGTTCTTTGTCTGTAAATGTTTCGGTGACCATGAGCAAGGACGAGTACATCAATGCGGGGCAGCTTCATGTTAGCAGCTCCGAAATACACATTCTTTCTAAGTTACTACCTGTAAGCTTTGTGGCTCTCTCTATGTACATAATGTTGGTATGAAAAAAAATTTGTGAAGTGTTGGGAATCAAAGTCATCACTCGAGATAATGTAAAAATAAGTTTTCAACATTAACCCTGGGAAGAACGATCAAGTGAGAAGACAAAGATTTATGATTCAAGAAGCTTGGAAGAAATGCCGATTTGGATAGAAGCTTGACAAGGGAAAATTTTGGCAGAAGTTTGATAAGTGGAGATTTCGATGGAAGTTCAAAGAATGATTGGTTGAAATATCACGATTGTAAGTACCCAATTTTGACCGGGTAAAAGGGGTGTGATAAACGGAAGTTAATTTTAAAAAACTAATTATTATTAAAATTTCTGAAGTTTGAATAACTTGTTTATAACCTTTATTCTTGTTTGATAACTTAATTGAAATTGAACCTAAAGTGTATTTCTTCGGACATGGTTCAATTTTTCTTCTTCTATTTTTATCTCAAATATGTTAAATAAAACTTCTAAAATATATATTTTTAGTACTTTCTTTTCCGTTTCTACTTGTCTCATTCCTTGCTCTTCAGCATGCAACATTTACATGGCTTCTTGTTCTTGTCGGCCTTACCAATTTTGTGCAACGAGTTTGTGTATCATTAAAAGAAAAGGAAAAGAATCAAAGCTACATTATTTTCCCTTTTGTTCACCTCAGCAAGGCTCACTGCTTTAAAACAGAAACAAGATCCTTGGTATGTACGAGTCTAAACTTCACATTATCGAACTTTAATATTTTGTGAAATGTAGTCCGTATAATGATGCATTTATCTAAACTTCACATTATGTTTGATCAGAGATAAAGATGAAGAAAAAAAAAGAGAAAATTGGATAAAAGATAAAAAGAAAAAGAAAAATTAACGTAAACAAATACCTTTTTCATATTTTAAATTTGATTTTTTTTTTCTTATTAAAATATACATATATTTAAATTATGTTTAACAAAACTAACTGAGAATTTAAATAATAGTTGAAAGCTGAAAAAATAGCTTATTAAATTGAAAGTGTTTAATAAAAATTAGTTGTTGAAATAACTGAAAATTATAAAATAATAGAAAAATGATAAAATTATGATTTATTTTTAAAAAATAACAAAGAAAATGAATAAATATATCGAAAATAAAAATGAAAAAAAATATAAAAACTTAAAAATTAAAAACTAACATTTTAAATAATGTTATTTGAAGTAGCTTTCATTAGAAGTAACTAAAGAAATTTACTTACCAAATAACTAATAAAAAAACTATAAACTAACAATAATATTTTGTTGAATATGAATATAGTTTCAATTTGTCAATAGCATGAATAGCCTAATTGGTAGGGAAAATTAGAGATGGGACCAACATGATTTGGCACAAAAGCACAATTGCCAAATATTCATGTTTCTAAACACGTTAGAAATTTTATCTTGAAGCCCATGTATATAAAAGAATATTATTAATTAAGAGTTAGGAGAAATCAATTATTTTGAGATATTATCAACCCACCATTTTGCCAACCACTTTCATTCTTTTTCGAAGCCAATTTGCTATATGTTTTTCAACTTGTTTTCATCTGCAAAATGGATTAACTTATTTTGTCACTCCTAATCTGAATTGACTTGTTTTATCACTCCTAATCAAACGATGGATGTCATGTTTCCCAAATTTATCTATTTATTTTAACTCATTTAAAATTTTTAAATGTATAAATATCATTATTTTAATCATTAGAAATTTCTCATCAACTTAATATTTTATAAAATTAAAATTAAAATTTCATGAAAATTAAATATTTGAGAATAAAATTTGTATAGTTAAAGAATTAAATTAATATGTATGTTATACAATTAATAAATTAACAATATATACTATTTTTCTATGAATAGCCAATTTCATAAAAATGTAATGCTGATTCAAGTTATATTGTATTTACATATATTAATAATATATTTTTTGTCATATAAAATTATTGAATAAAAATGTATTTATCATTTTATTAATATAAAAAAATTCATTTAATAATTAAAACATAAACATCATAAAAAATTTAATTTATTTATCAATTTTGTTAAGGACATATTTTAATTAAGTAAAAAAAAGTCGAGAACAAAAATGTTTATTATGATTTTATATTTTTATGTAATAAATGTCTTTTATTTTAATAAAAACTATTTTATTATTTAAAATTAATGCTAAAATTTACATATTAATATAACCGTTTGTTTATCTATTTATTTTATATCCCATCATTAAATTCTCACTTATCCATACATGTATTTAACTCTAAAAAAAATGCATAGACGTTTCTATTGACAAAATTTTTATCTTTAAATATTAATATCTCCGATTATTTATCTATTTATTTTATATCGTATCATTAAATGCTCACTTACCCATGCATGTGTCTAATTATCTAATTATAAAAATTAACACATAAATGTTTTTTATTGAAAAAATTGTTTATCAACATAAATTTCAGTATCTAATAATTACTAGATTTAAAAATAACTAAATTCAAGTCTCTCAAACGTTAATAAAAAATGAGAGAAAAGTTTATTACTTAGTAAGAGAAGTGACAGTAACACTCTCTAACCCACTTCCCAGAGTACTACTATAAGTTAAAATTTTCCACGACCCAGTAGTACTACTATAATTTAAAATTTAGTAAAAAAAAACTATAAAATTATAAGTGAAATTCATCAAATAAGAAATAGAACCTACACAATTTTGTAATTCAACAAATAATATATTAAAAAAGTGTGTTAAAAAATATTTAAACATTCCTCTTCATATAATTTCTTTACAGTATTTTTATAAAACATTTATTTGAAATTAATTTTTTCATATAACTATCATATTTCATAATTTTTATTTTTCTTCAATTATGAGATTTATTAAAATACAATGTTATTGTCAATATTATTAAAATTTTACAACATTTTATCAAATTATATTTTATCTTTTTCGTATAATGATCTTATTTGATACTTTTAAAATTTTCTTCAGTTATGAAATTAATTAAAATACATTGGTAGTGCAAATATTTTTATATTATTATTAGATATCATAAATTATCATAGAATTGAACATATCTATTTTTATAATGATTCTTTGTCTAAAAAATCATATTTAAGATAATTTCTAATTGATTAGTGGTGTTAAAATATTTACACTGCATCACAATTACATTTTATTACATAAATAATTGAATTTTTTTAAAATATCATTTCTCAAAATAAAAAACACATTTATTTCTCAAAACACGTTATATGCGTTTACTCTTTAACACATCCAATTATTTAATAGCACTTGTGCTTCTCATGAAGTTCAACTTGTATATGTGCTTTGTTGTCTTATAGTTGAGATCATTTTGTAAAACCAACAAATTTTCAATTAGAAAAGAAAATTCTTCTTCCAACAATATTTTTAAACCTTGGGATGAGACTACATTTGATGGAAGCATGTATCTTAATAGACTTCTATTTAAGAACTAGCAAAAAATCAATGTTGACAACATGGAACTAAATTTTCTAGCAGATTGAAAATATAAGTTTGATTATCTAATCATTTAGGCATATCATTTAAACACAATTAGTTTGCATAGCATTCTTGAAGTCAAGAACTTTTCAAAATAGACTACTCTAACTCTTATCCTCCACTCAATTCTTCCATCAATAATTTTGGTGTCACCATACAAATTATAAAAAAAAAAAAAAACACGTTATGTGTGATCATTATCTAACATGTACTACACAATTGACGAATAAATAAATAAAATATAATTTTTTTTTACCTTTAATTCTTAGGACTTAGGAGATCAGTTGAGCTTTTTAAATGGAGAAAAATAGATCCTTTATTAAAAATACAAACAAAAATTATATATATATATATATATATATATATATATATATATATTCCAATATTATAAATAATATAGTAGATGAATTATCTGACATTAGAAACATTTATTAGTTTTGTAAAAAATAAAATATTTAGCATTGGGTATACATGTGTTAGTTGAATAGTAATTGTTTCTTGTGTAAAATTCAAGAAATCATGATCCTTGAATACAAAAGTTTAAATTAGTTGAAAGTAAATAGATTATTGAATATTGTATTACTTAGGATTTACTAGGCATGGCAACGGGGTGGGACGGGAGCGGGTATTGCATTTCCCGTTTCTGTCCCCGCCCCCGCCCCCGATCCCCGTCGGATTTTAAAAATCATCTCCATCCCCTCCCCTGCTGGGGGTCGGGTTTTCCCCGTTCCACCCCGCCCCCGCTATTTAATTAAAATTAAAAAATAAAAAAATAATATAATTTTTTTATTGAAAAATCAGACGAAAAAGCTAATTACGTAACAAAAAAAAAATAACAAACCCACATTTAAAATATGGGATCATAATTTAAAAATTACAAAACAAAATCAATCAATTCAATTTTAAAAAATTAGAAAATAATATAATTTTTTTATTTTTTAATATTATTTATTACGGGACGGGGGCAGGGCGGGTAGTAGTAATTCCATACCCACCCCCGCCCTCGCTTTTGGCTATCGGGGAAAACCCAAACCCGAAAAACTCGATTTTTTCCCATTAAAATTGAGGCAGATTCGGGCGGATACCCACGGATTCGGGTTCCGCTGCCATGCCTAGGATTCACAAGTTGATGTACTTGTGGTTGCTCAAGTAGTCTATTCAGATTTTGAATATTTAACGTAGGTAAGAGATAAAGTTTATCTTTTAGTACAAAGATGATAATAATATCCTAAAATAAGTAAGTATTAATTATTAGGAGAAAGACTCAATTACATTATCTTGAAGATGAAAATTAAGATTAGATCTCTTCTTTCTATAAGGAATCACCAGGATTCAATTAGATCATTCTCATTCTGATTCCACATGGCAATTAAGTTTAATAAATTCTCCATTCATAATTAAATATAAAATAACTAATTCATACACATTAATAAAATTAGTTAAATTATAAAAAAAACTATGTACTTTATTGCTTGGAAGCTCCACAATATACGCATGTAAATGGGAGGGATATTATATGCAACTTTATGCTTGCATATGCAAATATGTTGCTTCCGAGTTCGAATCCATAACTAACAAGTCGTCAAGATTATTGTTATGTAAGGGCTCGACCTCCCCATTGCATTTAATTGCATAGAAAAAAGCGATTGGAAATAAAACTCTAATTAAATGAAGAATATATTGGTGACAATATCATTAAAAGTAAATTATACAAACCTCCCTTAAGATTTAAGAAAATTAAACAAATTTTCCCTCCATTTTTAATCTCTACAAAACCCTCCTACATGTTCAACAATTGTTACCCAAGCCTCTACAAAACCCTCCTAAATGTTCAACAATTGTTACCCAAGCCTCCCCTCGATTAACACTATTTAAATTTTTAACAAAAAGCAATCATGTGAAACTCATGCGACATTTAATGATTTTTTTTACTAAGATACCCTTTCCTTGAACCTTAAAACATTAACCCTTTGAAAAAAAATTATAGTTTGCACAATTGCAGCCACATTCTTTTCCAACTTTAAGAAAGACGATGCATTCTCATAAGTGACCTTAAAATCTCTCATTAGCCTCTTCCTAACAATTACAAGGAAATCTTGTCAGGTTTAGAAAGTTCGCAAACCTAGAAAATTACTTAGCACAATATGATAAAGGACTTCAGCCATGTTAATTTATAAACTTCTATTGAGTACGCATGTCAAACTATCACTAAAATGGATGCTTTACATCTCTTACTTTATTATAAAACAATTCCACTGCCATAGAATCCATCATAGTTCATTCAATAAGTATGTATAATTAAATTAAAAAATGAACCGATTCATAAAATCAAATAGAATTAGCAAGCTAAAATGTCTAATGAAAGTTAGAATTCACCAGGCAAATCTGCACCCCCAAATTGCACGAAACTTGTAAATTGCAACAACATTAAATCTTTTGAAGAAACAATAATCAAAGAAACATAGAGCTTCGATGCAACTGCTCATTCCATATCTTTGATTAACACGGTACAAAACACCTGACACACAGATCCTACCTCCCTAGACGGTGCCTCTGCACCATTCTCCCTCTTAGTCGATCTCCCCAACCCCTTTTCTGTTTTCAATTTTGAACCGACGAGTAGTCGTTCCTTAACACCACGCGTTACCATGGAAGGCAATGAGGAGAGGTATTGTCCGTTAAAGATGAGAGTTTCTCAGACAAAAGAAAATGGTGTTTTAGTCTTTGCAATGAGGAGATTTCTGTAATTTTCTCAATCCTCAAGAGAAAATTTATGCTAAATAGGAAGAAATTAATTAAAATTTATTTATATTTTTGTCCATCACACTTTTTTTTTGCTTAGATTTCAATTTAGAGATAGTATCACTTAATAGAGAGATTAACAAAAAAGAGGATTTAGACATTCAATGATTTTTTTTTGTTTAATTAAATTCAGAGATTGAAATGATAAATTTATCATATTTAAGAATGTATAACTATCGTCTTTATGATAATATATAATTAGATTTTACATATATTCTAATCAAGACATTTAAATGTAAACAATTAACACAAATATTTTTTTTATTTATTGGTTAAAAGATGTAAAAAAGGACTTAGATACGAGGAAACATTACACTTATCTCATATGCTAAAAGTAAAAGAACTATGCTCACATATATAACATCATTAATTAAGCAAAACAAAGATATCCGGTAGACATTGCCCCCAGCTTGGCAAGAAAATCGGTACACTACCCTTATTTCCAAATAAAATATGCAACAACTTGCAATCCAATCTCTTTGTAAATGATCTTTTATCACCCAAATTTCATTTCTATAATGATGATAAATATATATAGATCTCATCCTTAATCAGCTCGATTGTGTGATTTAACTCAAAATAGCATACTATTTGATTAGAATCATTATCCCATCTACCTTGAGATCATCATACAAACTACAAAGCTAGGATTCTAGCCAACAAAATATTGGAAACTCCTCCCACATATCCATAAAAACCTTTTATGAAAAAATTTCATAATGATCGTGTATACCACCAAAACTTGCACCATGCACATTTAAAATCACATAATTTATGAGTGTGATTTTATTCAAGATATCTGTGTAATACTCCCATTATTCATAAATATTTCTACTAATAAATTACTTGTTGGTACAAGTTTCATTAATTAATAATTATGTAAAAATAACCACACACACAAAAGTAAAAAAAGAAAATATCTTCTTATCTCTTTTAAGTAATTTTTTTTATCATAGTATTAATATAAAATAATTCTCAAATTCATGATCAGAATTCAAATCCTAAATTACTAATTAAGATACATAAGTTATAACCACTTATGTCAATTGCTATATATATTTTTTATCATAAAATAGTTATAAAAAAAATATTTATACAAGTGTAGAAAAAACAAAAATGACGTGTATGTAACGCTCTAGCGGAGCGCGTGATCATAATTCCACCCTCTATATACTGAATGAGGGTCAATCCTGCGTGCATGCAACATCCTCACTCACTCATTTCCCTTTCTTCTTCTTCCCCTCTCTTTGATTAATACACTCTCACCAAGATTTTCATATAAAACGCCGTTGTTGAAGCTAGAGTTTTAGTCACCAACTTTTTTCGATCTTTCTTTCGTTCGGTTCTTTATCACCGCTCCGTCGTTTTCCAATTCGCCAATGGCGGTTCCCGCGTCGGTCGCCGCCGTTCCGGCATCGCTTTACGTCGGAGACCTCCACCCCGACGTTGTAGACCACCACCTCTTGGATGCTTTCGCGGAGTTCAACACCATAGCTTCCGTTCGCGTCTGCAGAGACCGCGTCACGAGGAACTCGCTCTGTTACGGTTACGTCAACTTCAGGTCTCAGCAAGATGGTATCTCTCTCTCTCTCTGAGACTCGTATATATAATAATTAATAACATTAACGATTAACGGTTTCTGAGATAAATTGCATTGCGGTGTTTTCTTTATCGTTTCTTTGATTATTCTTTTGCGTTTATAGAGAGACAGAGAACTTTCATTTTTATATACCGTTTCTTCGATTTATGAGATGAATTGCATTGTGTCTCTTTATCGTTTCTTCGATTATTCTTTGGTGTTTAGAGAGACAGAATTTTCATTTTTTTATTTATCGATTATTGCAATAATGTGGCAACGGAATGATGTACGAAACTAGCCAGCTAGCTGGTTCGAGATAGTATTTTGTTTTCCAGGGTTTTTCGTTGCTTGGTACGTAGTTTGATGTTTGAGATTTTGGTGGCTTCATTGATAATGGAGGGTTTATTGATACTGATAGTATGATACTATTGTTGTTTTTGTAAAGAAACACTAATCTTGGAAGACTCTTGTGAGTTTAGCGTGTGGAAATAGGGGTAAAAACTAAAATTGAATAAAATGGTGTTTGCAATGTTAACATGCTTAATGGTGTAGGAAAAGGGTGCGGATAAAGGGAATTGACATTATGGGGTTTATCAGTGTGGATTTTGATTTGGTTAGCTACATGTTGTTTACTTATGTGTTGTAAAGGATCCAGACGAAGTTGTGTCACTGTCATAGTGTGTGGCTTGAAATTTGTAATTGTAATTTTTTATTAACTGCGAGATTTTTTTTTCTCTTAAAAAATTAGAGCATATTGATTGTGAGATCTTAGAGCATCTTCAAAACAAGATGCTTACCTCAATTTCATTTTTTTAGTTTTATTTGTACTTGTGCTTTCTGGGGTTATTGTTGCCTTAGTATGTTTATACTGTTGATGTAGTGTGATTCCACTAACATTGATTTATTTATTGAGTAGCAATTTGTGCAATGAAGTTGAAAAACAATTCTTATCTGAATGGAAAAGTGATTAGGGTCATGTGGTCACATCCTGATCCTAATGCAAGGAAAAGTGGCAGAGGGAATGTGTTTGTTAAGGTATATCTTCAGCTTTGGTATGAAATAGTTAAATCATTGTCTGGTTCGTTATTAATTGAAGTGAATTCTAATGGAAAGTTTCTGTTGTTCAATACCATGGCAGAACTTAGCTGGATCCATAGATAATGCGGGGTTACATGATTTATTTCAAAAATATGGGAATATTTTGTCCAGCAAAGTTGTCATGTCTGAGGATGGGAAGAGCAAAGGGTATGGCTTTGTTCAATTTGAGTCAGAGGAATCTGCAAATAATGCCATTGAGAAGCTGAATGGCTCTACTGTGGGAGACAAGCAGATGTATGTGAAACTCTCCATTATTTCAGGGCAAATGCCAGTTATGGAATTAAAAGTAGAAAGATTTTATTAAAAAATATTATTAATGCACCCCACTATGATTTTCAGTGTATTTCCAATGTAATTTTCAATGAAACTTTATTGTTAATTCCTTAACCAGTGTCCTAAGCAAAACCCTTATGTTAAAGTTTTTCATCATTCATATATTCTTATGATTTGAAGTCTTTTGCATTTTGTGCCATAAATTAATTACTGTATTCACATTATTGCCTAGATTAAGTTTAATCTGATTCTGGTTCTTCTAATAGATATGCTGGGAAGTTTGTCAGAAAAGGTGACCGGATTTTGCCTGGCTATGATGCCAAATATACAAATTTGTACATTAAAAACTTGGACTCAGATATTACAGAAGCACTTCTTCAGGAAAAGTTCTCCTCTTTTGGAAAAATTATTAGCTTGGTTATATCAAAGGATGACAATGGACTATCAAAGGGTTTTGCATTTGTGAACTATGAGAATCCAGATGATGCTAGAAAGGCGATGGAAGCAATGAATGGATTACAATTTGGTAGTTTATTTACCCTTTTACTGTGCAGGTTGTTTATACACAAAATTGCCTTTTCTTGATATTGATTCTCTACATATTGTTGCCTGTTGATTTATCCTAAGTAGGTTCGAAGAATCTGTATGTAGCTAGGGCACAAAAGAAGGCTGAACGTGAGCAAATCTTGCATCGTCAATTTGAGGAGAAACGTAAGGAACAAATATTGAAATATCAGGTAATCCCATGCAATTTCTTCTACATTTAACTGGTCAATTTCAGTTTTCTTAGCATGTCTTCATTTAACTTCCAGGCATCTAACTTGTATGTGAAGAACATTAATGACGATGTTACCGATAAAGAACTGCAATATCTGTTTAGCTCATGTGGCACTGTAACTTCTGTAAAAGTTATGCGAGATGACAAAGGGATAAGCAAGGGGTTTGGTTTTGTCTGCTTCTCCAACCCAGAGGAAGCTAATAAAGCTGTGAGGTCTTTTAATGGTAACACAAATCTAGCTCAAAAAACAGAACATTTCACATTCAAATCCTATGATGTTAAAGGTGTTGTTGATATTGATGTTGATTTGTGTTAGTACTATGAAACAGGATATAAATGCTTGATATAACATTTCAATAATAGAACACAAGACCTGTATGTTCTATTTATTGAATCACAAACTTTTTTTTCTTGAAGTTTGGTGGATTGATAGATCAGATATAATTTTTATGTTGTTTTCTTTGTAGTGATTTATAATTAATGTTCGGATCTTGAGAATTTACATCCCTTTAAAGATTTTTTATAATTATTTTAGAACACTTAGATATAAGTCAAGGATCATAAAGTCTGCATTGCTTTTATTACGCTGTTTATGTTTTTAAGTTGATGTTATATGCCACAGGATACATGTTTCACCGTAAACCATTGTATATTGCTATTGCTCAGAGGAAAATAGACAGGAAAACACAGTTGAATCTCCACTATGAACCGCAACAAGCAGGATTGGATGGATCTTCAACTCCAGTTATCCCTGGTAGATTTCCACCTTACTTCTATCATAGTGTCGCTTCACAGATGTTTCAATCTGGGCTGTTGTACCAACCTCTGGGATTGAGGTCAGGATGGAGGGCTAATGACTTTGTGCCTCCCACCAGATCATTTCAACAATCACAGGTGCCTAGTGTGAGTGACAAATTTGCTTGATAACTTGAAAAATAAATGTCTTCATTTACTTCTTTTCATGATTCTTTTATATTAATGTATGGGGAAAATAGACACTTGGGAAAATATTTACCATTAAAGAATAAGTAGCCGCATCTTTATACAAAATCTAACTTTTATTCCTTCATGCAAAATATTTAGGTGTGTAAAATCTTCAGTGCAGAAATGAAATTATTTTATTAGGAAAACTAATCCTGGTTTGATGATACCTTTAATGAGCCTTATATATGATTTTTTTTCCCTCTCTCTTCCACAGGTTCCTAACTTTACTAGGCATAATAGGCAAAACAGGGGCAGGATGAATGGGAATGTGAATTCACTGGGAAAAGCTCACTCTGGTGTATATATCCCGCAATACTATCAGGCAGTGGATTACTTGGCAGGTTTGCTTCTTTTTCTTCCTCCTTTTATGTACTGAACATAAATCCGTAGATGTCACATTCTGTTTATAGTACTAGAGTTCTGTATGGCACATTCTCTACACATGGTGATGCTACTGCCACTTGTTTCATTTAAGTTTATAACTTACCAGGAAGTACGCTCATTTGTGTCATTCGTTTTATAAACCAAAAAAACAAAATCTTTGGTGAAAATGAGGATGAAAAGATGGAAGACAAAAGGCAGGAGATGATTATATGAAAAACAAGTGAAACTTATATAAACTGCTCCAAAAATATTCAGAAATAAACTTAACATGAGAATTATCAAATTTTGTCTTTCAAGTGGTAGTATTTGTTTCGTAAGTTTAAAATTGTGAACACAGTTTATTCCTTTGAATACTTGATTGCAATGATATATTTATTATGTTATCTTGTACAGGCTAGTGTAGCTGCAAAGATTCCAGAAGAGACTTTCTGCATAAGTGGAACAAGCCGTGCAAGTGTGATGTTACCAGTTTGATGCTTAGATCATGCGTGGTTGAAGCTTTTCCAAGAACTGAGATATCTGATAAATGATTTTTTTCATCTCTGAACCTTTACGGTATATGTTCTATAGTCTATTTTCTTGTTTAAAAAAATCCGGAAAATAGTGAATATTGATGATGGTAACCGGGATAAATTTTGCTTTGGATTTCGATTACATGGATAAACTTGATTCTTGTATGATTTTTCATCTTGCATTTTTTTGTTAAAATGAAAAGAAAAGTTCGTCTTTTGGTCAATTACTTGCCAATTGCCATTTGGGCAAGCTTGGGGAGGTGTACTCCGTTATAAAATGGTTAAAGGAACCTAATACGTGTGATACAATTCTGAATCCTATATATCTTATTTGGGTTGCAAGTGGAGAGAGAGATAAATCAATTTATGATCACATTCTTAATCGTAGATAAATTAACAAATTAAAGTTTTTAAGTATTTTTCTTTCTCTCTAAATCTTTTAGAGGATCGACAAATAGGAAGAGGGGAATTTTGGCTTTCCTGTTGTTTACAATTTTTTGTTAGTGTTCTACAAGTTTGATTTTATAGGTTAATATGACTAATTATCTGGCCACTTTACCAATTAAATAATCATATTATTATTTAAGACTAAGAACCACATAACGAGTTTTCTCTTGTGATTAAATGCGTTTGGTCCATAAACTATATTCAAAGCCTTTACAAATCTAATTTATTTGAATTTGTGCAAAGGACTTCCTACTATAGCAAGTTAACAGAGACTCAAAGTTCTCCGATTGCAATATGAATACCATAGTAATTTCAAAACTCAAACTTATAGATAATAGTAACATATAATCAAATTCTAAGTGAATGCCTGTTACTTGATAAAAGAAATGCAAACAACACTTTTTTTTTACATTCTTTCTGGCATCATTATTCATTATAAGGTGAATTCCATGAGTTCTACTGAAAATATCTGTAAATTCTTTAAGAATTTATATAAAACTCATCTACTGATAATGCATTGAAAAATAATATTTAACATATTTTTAATAATATATTCTTTTTCAATTAAAAAACATAGGATATAGCAGATAAAAGAACATTAATTTTATATTTAGTTGAGAGGATAAAGCCCTAGTTTGCAATCTACTCTACTTAAAAGAAAATTCCTATGTGTTGGTCCTCAAACATAAGGTTCACAGATCCCTTTTTGGTACATAGGTTCCACATCTATAAAGAGCAATATCTATTATCTAACAAATATATCCCTTATATTGTTTTCCGGATTGCTTACTCCGGAATTATAAAAAAAAAAAATCCCGATTTTCTTTTTCAGAATACTCCATAAGTTTTATATGTTCTGGATTTGTCATTTCAGAAAATAACCAAATGATAACTACGCGCCTGCAGGGTAGTTTTAGAATTTTGTAAAAAAAATTAAGTTAATGGAGGTGCAGGAAGCATTTTGTGGTGTAGAAGAAGAAGCATTT
The DNA here is from genome assembly GCA_013407115.1 of Glycine latifolia. Lineage (NCBI taxonomy): Eukaryota > Viridiplantae > Streptophyta > Magnoliopsida > Fabales > Fabaceae > Glycine > Glycine latifolia. Next base: position 7,064,176 of record CM023950.1, read on the forward strand.
TCTAAGTTTTTGGGCATAGGCCCATTCTCATTTACCAAGGAAAAAGCAAAAAAATTGCAATATCTGGTTTCGAATCACCGGAAGTTCATTTGCACCGTCGTCGTCTTCATTCGCAACCATCTTCTGCGCCACAGGTACCTCGTTTCTCCATCGATTACGACTTAACAATTCACATTTTGAACTCTTTTCTTCATTCACCGTCACAGATATCCATACAAACAATTTCACTTTGCTCACTTACTAGGGTTCTAATAGTGTAATGGTTACGCATTGTTTTTCAATTGGATGCTTTCTGTGATGATAATTCGTACTGCATGCCCTAATATTACACAGAAGCACCTTCACTGTTCTTAAATTTAATTGTTATTTGATGTTTTTTTTTTTGTTTTTGCTCAGCATAATAACCTGAGTAGAATAGGAGAGTTTAGTAGAATAGAATGGGTAGCAGGAGTAGGAAAGAGAAAAGGGGAAGAAGATTCGATGATTCTTCATTGGAGTCGCCTTCTTCGCCTTCTTCACAGTCCGATGACAATTCGGACAGCAGTGATTGGTCGTCGTCTCCAGAGAGACGGTCACCACGGCCACCGTCAATCGCGGCGGGCACGGAGAAGGCGGGACTTGGATAGTTTCTCTGATGAGAGTAGTGATAGGGGTGGCAAGAAGAAGAGGAAGTCCTCCAGGCACATCAGTGAAGAGGAAATAGCACAGTACTTGGCCAAAAAGGCTCAGAGAAAGGTTTGAACTTGCTTCTTCATTGTTGTTTGGTATTTTGTGATTTGAGTTCAAGTGTGTTTGTGTGTTGATGTTGCTTGCACTCTTCTTGTTTTGTGCTCAGGCAATGAAAGTTGCAAGTGTCAGGGTATTCAAATGACTCATATCCATTTGGTGACTCTAATCTTAATGAGAAGTAAGTTCCTAGCTTCTCCCTAATTTGTTTTTGCTGTCTTCTGTTTGTATGGTTTTTGATTTGTCGTATCTAACTTTTTGGACTTGTTTCATGTTACCATAAAGTGATAATGTATGGTTTTTTATTTGTCTTGTATAATTTTTTTTGGACTTGTTTCATGTTACCATAAGTGATAAATTTTCCAGACGTGCCAGTAACTCATGCATATATGTATACAGTTTTAAAGCATTCTATTTTTCTGGAGAGTGGACTGCTAGGTAGTTTTGGAGTTAAAATGTTGGTATAGATGCAAATATAAAGCATGAAACTTCTGAGAAACCGGTTAATTATTGATGGAATACTGGTTGAGGTTCCTACATGATTCTGTTTTTAATTTTGTTAAAAATTAAAAACAAAATTAAAATCTCAGTTTGTTTAGGTGCATAACAAATTATTTGGAAAACCTTGCAGAAAATTGTATTGTCAGTCTTTGAGTAGAATGCTTGTCTGATTTACTATACTAAATTCTGTAATTAGATGGAGGAAGGTATAATAGATATTTGGTTGTTTGAATAATTCATTAACAAAAGGATACCTCTTACCTTTAAATGAATATTTGCAGTTTTTAATCAATTGTCGATACTATTTGCTATGTTATTATGAAGATAAATTAGAAGATGCTCTAGTTAGAAACTCTGAGGAGGATACTGAACACTATATGTTAAATTATTTTATAGGCTTCTTTCCATTCCAAATTTCATGTTGATATTTGCTTTATCTTTATTGTGTAGTCCAATCTGCAGATGAATCATTTTCACCGGACTCATCAAAGGAGAAGATCAAGAAGCTGAAGATCAGGCTGGCTCATATTCACCAGAACTGTTTCATGGTGATGAAAATGAGGAAGCTATTTACCCTGAAGAGGACCGAGCTCTATTGGTAATCTTTAAACATGGTTTTTAACAATAATCTCTGTGTGTGTCAAGTGTATATACTAACTCTACAATGATGGTACATTCATAGGAGCGGAAACGTATGGCTGTCAATGAAATGCTTGTTATCTATATTCTCATATTTAAAGTTTCTGATGTAATTGGTTAATGTCGGAGCACAGCTTTATTGGTGGCATGTCAAATACAGGCCCAGGAAGCCAAAGTATTTCAACCGTGTTCACACTGGATACAAATGGAATAAATACACTCAAACTCGCTACGATCATGACAATCCACCTCCAAAGGTTGTACAAGGGTATAAATTTAACATGTTCTACCCAGATCTTGTAGACAAGACAAAAGCTCCAACTTACACTATTGAGAAGGATGGCAGCAATGGTGAGACTCGCATCATAAGATTTCATGCAGGGCCACCATACGAAGACATTGCAAGTTTATTTTTTTCTCGAAGTTCTGAAGGCTTTTAAATTTTTCAACCAAATTACCTATTTCATGTGTCTTCCATGACAGGCTTTCGCATTGTAAAAGAATGGGAATATTCTCATAAGAGAGGTTTCAAGTGCACGTTTGAACATGGAATTCTACATGTGTCCTTCAATTTCAAATGCTATCGCTACCACAGATAATTTCAGTCACTGGCTTACATTCTGGTTTTCTATCGGTTGGCTACCATTTTTAGAGTAAGGTGTATCCGCGTATGTTAAGTGCTGGCATTAGAGTTTCTTTTAGATATTTGGAGGAATAGTTCAACCAACATTTAACAAAACCTGATTATTGTACTTTGATGATACATTTGACTTGAAAGTTAAATGTTGGAAGAATTAGTGGTGGTGGACAGAGAACAATATGAATTGCGGTTTCTGCTCGTATACAATTGTAAGTGAAAACAAATACGGTTTTCTTTCTTCCGTGTGTTTTGTTTCCATTTTTGTAATCACATCTGATGAACTTGTTTACTCCGAGCAAACATTACTTCTGAATTGAAACAATCAACTCGATCAAAGTTTCAAACTTATTATTTTCTTTAATAATAGGTTGGAATCAGTCTAATTTTAGGTTCATTAACATCATGGGAAAAAGTGAGGGCCTCTAAGTGGGAGGACATCATTTTCTTCTCCTAAAATGTCGACGTAGCACTCTCAATATTAAATCATTGCATTAACCTTCAACTATCTTTACTGGAGTCCTGCAGAACCAAAGATCATTGAACTTAGAACTACAGGATTACTATATAAGATATAGGAATAAAGAAAAATTCTGACATCGTTACGTACCCGAATGGACTTTGTTTGATAGAAAGCAATTCAATGTCCAACTGCAGTCAGAAAATAGCAAACGGTAAATTGTATATTGAAAAGAAAATCTACTTTAACTGGAGAAAAATAGAATAAAATACTGCAGCAATAGACAGAGAGCTTTATAGATAATAAATGTAGAAAAACTTCACCCTTCCTTATGAACAAGTTTTCTATTTTGGTTCACGGTTATTTTATACTTTTGAATACAGAACCTGATATCCAGTGTAGGAAGGGATAGGTTAAAATGTAGGGGGTAAAGGTTTGGTTGGGTGAAAGTGGTTATTTCTTAGTTCTTACTTCAAACGTGCTTTTGAACTAAAGCAATTTATTGAATGGCAGTGAAACACAGGTTTTCAGCTTCGGGGTTCATGAAAACTTGTGTTTTACTGAGAAAGAGCACCTTAACAACCAAGCTGATTAAATTTGATTAAAATGTTTTATTATCAAAAGGTTGCAGTCAAATCAGAGAAGAGACCGAAAGAACACTTTAGACTTGAACAGTAAAAGGTTGGAATCAGTCTTGCAATTGAAATGTATGAGAACAAGGATACGCAGTATTAATTGAAGCATCAACTTACTGGAACAAAATCTAAACAAAAAGATCAGAATAATTCACCTCTATTGTTGAATTAGGAGGGATTTCTTGGACTCCTTTGCTTCCATAGGCAAGTTCAGGAGGAACAATTAACAGTCGCTGCAGAAAACTAACTGAATTAATGCTTGATGAAGTATATGATCCAACCTAAAATCTAAACAATTTCCACCCCTTCCAAGAAAAACTATTTACACATGCTGAAAATAGTTTCTGAGCATAAAATATTTTAGTGAGATGTCAAGAACCCACCCAACTTGTAAATCTATAATCTTAAGGTCTAGCCGTCAAGGGGCACAATAAAACTCTGTAGTTTAAATAGTTTAGTATATAAAATCTTCGAATACTTATACGACGATAGAATATACAGAGATAAAGCAAGACAAAACATAAACTATAGTAGTATAAATTCCAATTCATTGTAGTTGTTCAGTAGTGCGGTGCCCTTAGACTTAGAAGAGGCCAAGTGAACTATGAAGCTTCCCATCAAATTGGATTAAAGGATTTGTAGGTTTCACACATTATTTTAATGATTGCCAATATTTTCAATGACATTCTTAACAAAACAGAGACTTGCTTCTAGAATATGTTCTCACCTGGCCTCCTACCCGCATGCCTTGTACTCCTAAATCCAACCCTTTAAGGACTGTTCCCCTCTCAGATTGGCCTACATCAAATCCATAGGGCTGCAATAATTTAAGCATGTTCTCATCAATCGACAAGCAAATTTTGCAACAAAAATGTATCATACATTTATACGTTATGATCATCCAGAATTTTCTGTAATTGTTATCAATTATCATTATGCAACAAGGAAAAGACATGGAATCAAAACTCTTATTGTCAGGAAACAGGTGGACACACTTGCATGCAATAAACATGTAGATATTTCGGTGTGACTGAGTTAATGTTCACCAATAATATGCAAAAAGAAAATACATTACAGCATGCCTACAATTGCTTATTGCGTAATTGTGATCAAACATATGTCTATTAGTATTATATCTAATTTTGAATCTAAATATTCATAGGTGATCCAAGCCAAGGTTGAGCTTTTTTCACAGATCAAGACCACTACCAGTTAGTCTACTAGGCAATATAGTTTACTTAACGTAAATGTGGACATAATTTTTGTCCTAAGAGGTGTACAAGAGGAACTGCCTTGTTTATACAAGGAATTACCTGTTCACTTACAACAATCAACTCGAGGATAAATAGTTTTTTGAAACTGTGAATATCTTACAGAAATAATGGAAATGATAGGGTTCATTTTCTTCTGTCACTGCATTTGCATTTGATATTTCCAAACTGCTATACTAATTGACCTTAATAAGGTAACATACAAAGAGTTTACAATTTGGCAGGGTTATTAGGAAAATACCGTTCCTCCTCCAACGCCCATTCCTTGTCTACTAGTCATAAAGGTGATACTCTTCCATTTGGCAACATAGTGAATCTACAATATGATAATCTCATTATATCTGAAATTTGATTAATAGTTAATGAATAATAAATTGCACTTGCAAATGAAAAATTGAGAATGGGGGCTGGGGCCTGGGGGGAGGGGGGAGGGAACTGGTAACATCTGTTGATATGAATTGCATAGTAATCTTCTGCCAAAATGAATCAGGTGCAATCCCTTTATTTTGACAATTCAATGAATTTGTATGAAAAACAACTCAATAAAATATTACTTGAGACATCTCAGACTTTGATCTAGTAGTCATCAGACCATGTAATTCTGGACTGGAGGGCATGAAAGTTGACAATAACAAATGGCCAACAAATTTAAGTTTCTGATTGTTAAATCTTTTGGTTCTTCTAACCTCTCAGATCAAGGATTGTTGCCTATTGGTCCAAAACCTCAGTACATATAGCATTGACAATCCAAGTTATGTAAATTTCAATCCTCAACATATATTATCTGCTTAATTCCTAAGTACCAGAATATGCATCCATCAGTTTCACAGGTGAAAACATAGACAAGCTTTGAATACTGTGACAGTTTCCTCTTCAGAAAAGTTATTGAGGTGGTACTAAAAAAACCAAACTATATGGTAATCCAACACATTTAGTTAATAACATGATGAGTCAACTCTATATAACATGCAAAACACTGATGAGTGAAACATATTTAACTGAGTCACAACCGTACTGCAACACGGGATCCCTTTTTAGCCTCAGCTCCATTCCCAACCTTCAAATCATAGTACCTGAAGATATCACACTTTCATCACACAGCAGCCTCCAACTAGCAATACACATCTTAAAAGTGAAATCAACAAAATAAAATAGTGTGAATTGTGAAAGTTTAAATGGAAGATAAACCAAACTTAAGACTAGTCTACAAAATGCTGCAAATCAAAGAAAAGTGAGAGATTCTGTTTGTCCAAGCTAAAGAAAACTTAAATTAATGTACTAAATGGAGGAATTCATCCATGATGATATCTATTTGAAGGGCTTTAACACACTTTAGTCGCCAGAATCTGATACTAAAACAAAAGTTTGAAAGATTAACAAGTTAACATAAACTCACTTCAAACCATTGGGCAAGGTTGTATAATCACTTTCAGGAATTTTGGCTCCCCTTAGCTGCAGAAAACAAAAGAGTGGAAAATTCCAATTAGTAACCGCTTTTCAGAACAATCATTTTCTCTTTCTTTTTCTCAATAACAAAAGGAGAATAATGAGGACACATACAGCTCTTCTACTTGTGCTAACAGCTCCAGCCACATCACATGCATAGACTCCAGCAACTAACATAAGATAAAAACACTTAAGGAAGCCACAACAACATGGAATGGAACATTGAACATAGAAAGAGCATCTTGGAAGATAGTTAACTAATAACTTATAACTAACCAGTTGTGAGGAGACAACCGAGTAATGCTCTCCTTCCTTCAATACTTAAAGACACCGTAACTGGTTCAGCAGCAGTTTTATTTGTGGAAGAATGTGAGCAGTGGCATGGTAACCACCTATATGAACCTTTGTTGTTAAGTCTTTTGTGTGTCCCTGTGGAGTTAAGGAATTGCCTCAGCTTAGTATGGATAGAAAAAAGTACATGGAGAAGCAGAGAAGAGAGAAGTTACTTGTCAAGGTAAGGGGGCAATTGAGAATCATAGGATGGTGCTGATGGTGGAACACAGAGAGTTTCATGGTGTTGGATTGCTGTTGGTTTGTTTGATACTTTACTGCGAGATCAGAATTTTGTTTAGTTAGCTCCTTTTTTTTTTTTTTTTTATTTGGTTAGAGAGGAGAGAGAGAAATATTGAGAGGATAACGTGGTTGATTCCATCCACAATTTTGAAGCATTCAGAAATCACAGGTTTTGACTTGCTTTACAACATAGAATATTGGATTATTCATATGGTTGATATTTTTTTTAATTAGCATGTGATTGGTATATAGAGTCTTATCGATTTTGTTGATAATTAATTTTTGTTAAAAAAAATGATTTTTTAATCATTTTTTTTTTCATTCATAATACTCAAATTCAAAATTTTATTTAAAGAAATCGAATTCATTACCACCAAAATCAACAATTTGTTGATATATAATTGATATTGATATGTTACCAACAAACCATTCTGGGATATAATGGGAAATTTCTAATGTATTGTCTATTCCGGAAATTTAAAACAAAGACAATACCAATAAGCGATTTTCTTATTTTCGGAAATCTAAACACAATTTGTCTAGGACGAGGAAGATTTTACAAAGATCCCACATAACAACAAAAAACAAATCCAACATCAAAAATAGAAAATGAATTCACTATATCTTTTGATTTATTCAATAGCTTTCTTTTGTATATGAAATTAATTAGCTCAACTTTTACTATCTTTATTTTCTTTATCAAGAAGTGTAAAAAAAAAATACTGCATAAATGTTGAATTTTTAATATTTTACTGGGTATTCCATCAATATAACTGTGAGATTAATCCTTAAGTCAGAGTGGTGATTACTGATTAGTAAGAAAATTCTCTTTAAGAATGGCGATTCAAATAAATATTGATTTGCAAATTATAACACTTGTACAAACACACCAGATGTTAAAGTTCCATTAAGAATAGTATTCGTGTGTCAATAATTTTTAAAACTTTTACCGGCAGTTTCAGAATATTGATCACTTAAAATAATTATGTGTCAATTAATTCACTCATAGAAATATATTTGCACTTTAATTTGTGTTTGGTTTAATTTATTTTTAAAAAATGGAAATTTTTTTTTAAAAGGTAATTATTTTCCTAAATCAAGTGATCCCTAAAACTTACACTCAAGGTTCTAACCATATGAATCGAGTCCAGGTAGTTGACATTGACATAAAATTTAAGATTATATTGACATTGACATTGACATAATCACCTTATAATTATGATTATTTATTCTTTCAATTAAGCAGATCCTAAAATGTAATCCTTTGAACATGCCAAATCTACCAAGAAATTTGACTAGTTTGAGCATATTTGGTTTTGCTGCAAAGTATCACGTCTCTCAATATAAGCGTATATGTTTCATTCTTGCTTTAGAATTAATTCTAGGTTAGCATTCATTCATTCTGAAATTTAGAACAGATTGATACATAGTTAAAGAAAACGACTCATTATTTAATAATGTCCGCATGCCTTGCAGGAATGTACAAATTATTATGAAATGGCATCACCATTTATTTTGCAACAAACGCAGTGTCACTGCTTCTAAACCAACATCCAAGTTTCTTTATTGTCTAGTATCAATAGCTATATTGTGATGGTCAAAACTTAGAGCCAGTTCTTAAGGTGTTTTTTTGTGCTGTTTTTTTAATCAGAGTCGTATTTTCAAAACACCAATTCTGATTGAAAAACGACATAAAAATACTTAAAAGAAACAGTATCTAAGTTTTATTCTACTATGATCATGACTTGGTCTAATTATCTTTTGACTTCTTTTTTTTTTATATAGGGAAGAGTTGCTATGGTATTTTGATTCAAGCACTAGAGCAGAACCTTACACTTGGAGGAACTTGTGGTTTCTTTGATCCATAGGAACCAGAATGCATATCAAGGCACTTCATTTCAGGCTTCACTCTTACCTTTTCACTTCCTTCAACCCACCTCTTGAGCCTCTTAAGCAACTTTCTTCTTTTGGAAGAAGCACGATCACCATGAGCAGAAGAATCATTTTGATGCTCCAAAAGGGAGTGATGCAATTCATGCTCTGACTCATATTTCACAACTCCTAAGCCTCCTTCAAATTCCACCTCTTCATGATCTCTATCTTGCTCATGTTGTTCTTCATAGTGCCTCACCAACTCTTCCCTTAAGCAAGCATTGACCCTCCTCAGATGAATCAGCTCTTCAACTTCAGTTGCGCGATCCTTCTTGATTTCCTCCAATTCATTGAGAACCTTGGTGTAGGCCTCCTTACTCACATCTCTTGATTCAACCTCCAAATAGTATTTCAAAGGTTTTCTATGCATCTTTTCCTTGTCTAACTTAGATGCATACGCTTCTGCGGTTTCAAGCTTCTTCACAACCTCGTCCTTCTCATCCTCCAATTGTTCCAAAATCCTTTGTAGCTCCATGATTTCACCCTCTAACTTGTTAATGACACATACCCTTGTTTGCAAGGCATCATGGTTTCTCAATATCTCTTCTTCTTTCTCTTTGATCTTCAAAGCCTGACCCTTTATCAAACGAGATTTGGCCTTTGAGTCCCTAAGTAGCCTTTGAACCCTCCTTTGAAGCACCCTATTCTGTGATTTCGAATACTGATGCTCTTCAACAACACTCATGTATTGGACTACAAAACTCTCCAACCTCTTAGTCTCGGTCTCTATCGATGAAATCTCTTTACTCAAGAACTCGGCGCGATCATTCTCTGAAGACAACATGTTTTTGAGATCTAGAAGCAAAGATTCTTGTTCCTTCCTTTCACAATACAGCTCAAACTGCAAACGCAAGGCCAATTCCCTCATTTGAAGTCCTTCAATTTGGCTTCTTAGGCTAGTGATCTCTTGTTCCAAACAATAGTTGTTGTGATCATGGATCACCAAGCTCCCAGAAAGAACACTGCTATTCATGGGAGAAGACGATGATTCTTCATCTTCAATAGATGAAAGATTGTGAAGAAGGCTTTCTTCATGTTTTGTTCCCTGCTGACAAGTGATTTTTGGAGAAACACACTCATTTTCTGGTGAAGAAAAAACTTTGGTAGGTAAGTTTTTCTTTGCAACAATCCATGCATAGATCAAACCAGCCAAAGATGCAGCCAGGGGAACACCTGCTTTGAGGATTACTGGCTTCAGATTCTCTGCCTTCAGTGCTGTGAGTCCCATTCAGAATAAAGAGAGAGAAATTTCAATTGAAAACCATGTCAATAAATGTGAATTTTGATCCTTCTTATGGTGCCAATGGTTTGAAGAAAGTTGCACAACTTTGTTTACTTTACTTGGTTGTCCTTTGTTTATAGGAATAGTGATGTGTGTGTAGCTTTTTGAGCACTCCAAGAGGCCTTCTAAGGCACCATCAACCCCTCCTCGTGCTCTAAGGAATCTGATTCCTTTCCGTGTCAATCAATTGCACTCTGAAATTGATATTTGCCATGTCGTGCTTCTTTTCTTCCATGATCTCTACGTGTGATTTAGATTATTATTATAGTTAATAGTATTATATTCTCCATATGTTCAAACACATATGAGGTTTAAGATTATTAGTTAATATTATATTCTCTAAATGTTCAAACACATGAGGTAACTTTTAGAAACGAGTAGTCTAATGTGAACACTTTTAATCATCTCAAACACTTTACACTTATTATTTCTCTTTTAACTTTATGAACTATCATATTATATTACTTATTATTATACTCATCAAGATTTCGGTATTAAGTATTATCAAATTAACATTATTTTCCTTTGGGAAGAGTATTACTATTGGGAGCACTCTAGAACATCCAGGGACTTATGGTACTAAAATCTCCAGACCTTAAAAAGAAAGTTCTTTGAGCATTCCAGAGGGTTTATTTAACTTTGTACAAGTGATTTATGAATTTTTTTATTTAATATATTTTAATAAATCTCAAAATCAAGTTTATAAATAAGATCTTATTTGACAAAAGCTTATTGCATGGATTTAATTAAACTGTTAATTTAAATACACCCTAGATGATTCTACTTTGGCCTTACAACACAAATTTATGCCCTGAAGCCGTGAATTCACATTATAAGCTAACAGCATGTTACAAATTTTTTTATTATGTAGAATTAGTATTTTGGTCTAGGAATTATTTGAGTAAATGTTTATGTTTTAGTTAATGTGAGTAGACAAAAATGACTTAACCCTTATCCTTTTTATGAATGCGAATTCAATTCTATCTTTTTGGTGAAAGAAAGGCTACGACCAAAACAAACAACATTAGAATCCTTTAGGAAAATAAATACAAGAGGCTTCTCCCATTAAAGCATTAAATAAAAAGTCATGAGGAAACTCAAATATGCAAAGTGGCTATGCAAGCTGAGATTCTATCTAAATAGTAGGATTAGATTCTATCTAACGCTACTAAAAATTTGTTTGATGGGTAACTGGGTAAGGTACTGATAAAACTACCTACTATTTAAGCTCTTGCTGAAATTTTCTGGATGAGCTACTTCTAGTAGTACGAGCTTCCATTGGTACACTATTTAATAGTGTTTAGGGTATCTCTCCTTTCTATCACTTTAAAATCTTTATTTTTTATGCAATTAAAATTAATAATAAATAAATATTTTTAAATATATAAATTATATTATAATTAAAATTCATAATAAATAAATGTATTTGCATATATAAATTATATTTTAAATTTATCATAAATTATAATATAAGGTTGTTTTTAAATACTGATAATTCTTTTAAATTATTAAAATTTAGTTTAGAGATAGAGATAAAAGAAGATAAATCAAAAGAGATGAATAATTAAGATGATCATATATACAGATAAAGATAAAAGGAGAATAGTTTGACGAGACTGAGACATAAAATTTTTTGGCTGACTATAAAAATGTTACGTGAAATATACATTCAAAGTATTGAAGAGAAAGGATATTGTTATTCTCTAATTGAAATTCATGGACCAATTTGTTAACCTACATAAATATATTTTTTAAGTTAAAATATTTTAATTTTATATGTGTGTCATTTTGATATACTTTTGAGTTTTGCCATCAAAAGGAGAGTATCAATATTACATTTTTTTCTATTAAAAACAAGTGTATGTAGACTAGCCTGCAAGCTTATATGGGCCTAAATGACATAAGACCATTTAGAATGTGGGTTTAATAGTGTTAGCCCATTTGTCCTCAAGCAACTAACTATTTATTACTCGAAGGTGTTTACGCCATGGAATGAGCAAGGCACAACAAAGGCCAGGGGTGATAATCTACACGCATTCTCGGGGTGTGCTTCATACACCAGAGATTTTTCTCATACACCATTATGAATTTTCATAATACCCAAAATAACCTTAATGAAAGAAAATAATATATAAACGTTAAGTGTAAAGCAAACGCGAGAAAGGGAGAAAGCTGTGAGCTGCTGTAGTTTTGGATCCATTGTTTGAGCTTGTGGCATTGGTTGGAATCGCCATTGGTGAGGTTTTTGGAGGTGTGCGAGCTGCAGTTGGAGGTTTTGTGTCGCCGGAGAGGAAGCGTGGAGGCTGCGGTTGAGGTGAGTCTTTTTTTTTTTCCATACGGATCCGATAATCCGTGGAAAGTTGGCGGATTCTGCAATCCGTTCCATATGGTGCATGTACGTACGGATTATGTAATCCGCAGGACCTATACGGATTGTACAATCCGTATAGGTCCTGCGGATTACATAATCCGTACGCTCTATTTCAATTTTAAATATTTTTAAAACTTAGTTTCCTATACGGATTGGTCAATCCGTATAGGTCCTGCGGATTGTGTAATCCGTATGACCTATACGGATTGTCCAATCCGTATAGGAAACTAAGTTTTAAAAATATTTAAAATTGAAAATTTAAATTGATCAGTATAAATTTAAATATAAATAAGGTCATTTTAATTTAAAAAAATAATTTATTATGTCATTTTACACTTTCAGAGGCTTTTGTATTAATTGTTTAATGAAGATGATTTTTGTATGGGATTATAATGTTAGTAAATGTTATTATTTAGCGTGTATGTTCTTTTACAAGGTATGTTAAATTGTTTTTTATTTTATTAGAATGGACAGCGATGAATGGATGTACGAGAGTATAATGGATGAAGATATTTACATGAATGAAGACATTGGACCAGACCCTGCTGACGTTGAGGACAATGAATGTTTTATTGATTGTTCTGCAGCGTTCGAAACAGATGAGGTGATTATGTTGATGACTTAAACTTAAAGAATAAGACTGTAATTAAAGTTGTTAAATGAGTATGTTTGGAACATTAAATATGAATTATTCTTTTGTGTAGGTGTTTGAATCGCGTGATGCCGTATTGAAATGGGCTCGTAATGTGGCGTCTGAGAATGGCTTTGTGGCGGTCATCATGAGGAGTGACACCAAGACCGGACAACTAGGAAGAACGTCATTTGTGTTAATTGGTTGTGAAAGAAGTGGAAAGTATAGAGCATGGAAAAAAGGTTTCACACCAACAATCACAAGTAGTAGAAAATGCGAGTGTCCTTTTAAGCTCCGGGCTAAACCAATCGCGCAAGGTGAAGGGTGGATGGTGAAGGTAATATGTGGTAATCATAATCATACACTGGCCAAGTCATTTTGTGGACACCCATACGCTGGTCGAATGAATGATGAGGAGAAGAGTATTGTTGCTGATATGACAAGGGTGATGGTGAAGCCCAAAAGTATTTTGCTAACATTGAAGGAGCACGATGAAGATAATGTAACAAGTTTGAAACAAATTTACAATGCAAGATATGCATACCGGACGCGTATAAGAGGCGCTAATACTGAAATGCAACAGCTGATGAACCTTCTTGAGCGTGACATGTATATCCATTGGCATCGATTGAAGGATGAAAATGTTGTGCGTGACTTGTTTTGGGCACATCCGGATGCAGTACAATTGAGCAATGCATATCATATGGTGTTCTTGATAGACAGCACTTACAAAACAAACAGGTATAGGTTACCTTTGCTTGACATTGTTGGTGTCACACCAACTGGGTTGACATTCTCTGCTGCATTTGCATATTTAGAGGCTGAACGTACGAACAATATTATGTGGGCCCTTGAACGGTTTAGAGGGATTTTTCTGAAGAGTGAATTTTTTCCTAAGGTCATTGTTACAGACAGAGATTTAGCATTGATGAGTGCAGTTGAAACCGTTTTTCCAGAGGCCACCAATTTATTGTGTAGGTTTCACATTGACAAGAATGTGAAGGCCAAATGCAAAACTTATATTGGCCAGCAGAATGCATGGGATTATGTGATGGACGCATGGGGAAGTGTTGTGGACTGTGCTAAGGAGAATGAATTTGATGATCATGTTATGAAGTTTGAGGTTGCATGTGCTCCGTGGCCAACGTTCGTTGATTACGTTAAGAACACCTGGTTGATTCCCCACAAAGAAAAATTTGTGACAGCTTGGACAAACAAAGTCATGCATTTTGGGAACACAACCACAAACAGGTGACTTTCGCTGTCTTAAATTATCATTCGCACATGTTTAAAGTCCTTAAAATTAATTGATAATATTGTAAATTGCAGGGTTGAGTCTGCCCATTGGACCTTGAAGAGGTTGCTGCGGAATAGTCTTGGTGATTTATGCACGGTTTGGGATGCGATGAACAATATGATAACCTTGCAACATACTGAAATAAAGGCATCTTTGGAAAGAAGTACACATGTGGTTGGACATGTTTTTAAAGCGACGTTATACAAGAGACTCATTGGCATGGTGTCCAGGTATGCATTAAATAAAATTGCGGATGAGTATGAGAGGGTGAATTATGCGGGGAAAAACCCATCTCGTTGTGGATGTATGCTTAGGACAGCGTATGGTTTGCCTTGTGCATGTGAGTTATATAAGTATGTTATTGGAAGCATTCCAATTAACAGCGTTCATGTGTTTTGGCGGAGATTAAACTTTTCGGAAAATGGTGAACATGAAAACCAAGTGTCCATAACAGATGAGATGGAAGCCATATCTAATCGTTTTGATAAGCTTGATTTGTGTGGCAAAATAACACTAAAGTCAAAGCTTAAAGAAATAGCGTTTCCTGATTTGAATTCCATGTGCCCTCCACCAGCTAAGGTCAGAACTAAAGGTGCTCAAAAGAAAAACATCTCGAAGCACGAACGTTCGACAAGAAGGGACCCGTCTTACTTCGAGTATGTGGATGAGTTACATTCTGTGCAGAACAGTTGCTCTACTCCCATACAGTGCAGCTCCTCATCTGATGTTCTTATCAAAAATCGGATGTTGCCTATGCTCGATCAATTTCTTCCGTTTATGCACAAATTTATTGTTGACATTACTGATGTAAAAGCTGATGGAAATTGCGGATATCGAGTTATTGCTTCGTTATTAGGTTACGGTGAAGAGGGTTGGTCATTAGTGCGCAATCATCTTCTTAAGGAACTTGCACAATGGACTGATCAGTATATAACATTGTTTGGTGGGATACATAGGTTTGAAATGTTAAAGCGCTCCCTATTAGTTGATGGATTATCTAAGGTGAAACTTCGTTTTTATTATTTTAACATTATTTGCCATGTGAGTTATATTTGTAATGCATGTTTTATTAACTGATGATGTGCAGGTAACGATGGAGAAGTGGATGGATATCACAGACATGGGTCATGTCATTGCATCGAGATATAACGTCATCCTAGTATCGCTATCACGACAGCAAAGTATGACCTTTTTTTCCTCTGAGGGGCCAACCTCCCACAGATCCACGAGTTCATCGAGTTTTATGCATTGGCCATGTGTTTGGAAACCATTTTGTTCAGGTAAGACACAAACTATTTAATTAGATGCGTGCGTCAAGTTTAATTTATTAGAATCATGATTTGTGTAACAATTTATTTGAAACAGGTAACTCTGACCGACAATTGTCCATTACCATTGACTGCATGTTTGTGGGCTAGTCACTGTACCACCGAAGCTCAGCAGTGGCCTTACCATTACATTAATCGAATGCAGTTGTATACCAAATCGATGAAGTTACGCACAGAATATGTTGATTTGGGAAATGTTTAGAGACTCATTTGACAATTGAAATGTATGCCTGTAGTTGTTTAATGCATGTGAATCATTAAAATCATGTTGTGTGTCTTAATTAAGTAAACAACGAACTAAGTGCAACATCATGAACTATACTTCAAGTAGGTACAAAATATATATCGATTAGTGTCAAATAAATAACTGTCAATAACTCATATGTCAAACGACATCACATAATTGTGCTGAAAAATGTTATTTGATATCCAATAATCAATGTACAATAAAATATATATCAAAAACTAGGCTAATCAAGACGCCTCCTCCGTGGTCGGAAACTCCGTCTAGCTCGGGTGTATACAAGCCCATCCTCAGTCACGCCTCGAACATGGTGCAGCAGCTGCTCTACCATGGAGTATGCATTTGTGCCCTGTGTCACCATCCTCATGTCAATCATATGCTGGAGGCCCTCTGCAACACGCTGGCACGCATGCTACAAATAAACAATACAATCTGGTTAACAAATAGAATATGTGAAATGTCAACTTAAATACTTATGAAATAAACAATAAATACCAAGGCATGGATCTGAAGTCTCTGGCCATGTCCATCAGTGGGTGGCTGAGAAGAAGGACCATGTCCGTCTGTAGCTGGATCAGAAGAAGGACCATGTCCGTCTGTGGCTGCATCAGAAGGACCATGGGAATGGGTATGTGACGGTGCACACTGTGGCACTGGTGGAATCTGGGAAGTCGCCTCCTCATACCCAGATGGGGTCATGAATGGATGAGAAATGCGGAAGAACCACCCCATGTATGCAGGACCACAGTGACCTGGGTAATCAACCAAGTCTCCGGTGTCCACCATGTGCTCCGCAAAGTGAACCCACCTGTCATCAATGTCCTCCACAGATGGAACATCTGGCACAGGCTGGGGTGGAATATGCTGAACACGGCCAAACTGGCGAAGCACCCTCTCAGGTAGATACCTAGTCACCTGAGGACCCCATCTGAGGAACCCGGAGAATAAACTGATGGGCTGAAACTCCCTATGCGGGCAATGGTCAACGTACGGTGTCCAACAAATATCAGATGGTGTCAACCTATCCATACGTCTACGATAGGTTGCCACCGGTAACGCCTTCGCACTCGTCCATCTACAGGATCGAGGCTGCCTCTCGTCGTAATGCTGGTCAGCAGGAACATTTCCTATCGTAGGAAAATGCTCGTATATCCAGCACTACAAATTTAAAACCATGCAAATCAGCAAATAATGGAAACAAAAGACATAAAATAAGGTTTTCTAATTATACACATCAAACGATATTAGTACCTGTAAAAGAGTGATGTATCCTGCAAGATGCTTCCCGTGATGCTGACAGGCGTAGCTCAAGTTCTGATACATGTGTACCAGAGCAGCCGCACCCCAGGCGAATCCCGCACATCGGTCGAAGTCTCGAAACGCCTCCAAGAATACCACGGCTATATGTGTGGCACTCTTGTTGGCGAACAGTGTGCAACCAACAAGGTGAAGTAGATATGCTCTGGCGGCCAAAATCCACTGCCTCGCATCGACCTTCGCGTAATATGTGTCCCGGAGCCATGATAGTCTGACATAAGGCCCATGACACTGCGATGTCTCTGCTGCAGCCTCCTCTACAGTGATCTCAAGTAGGTCCACCAGCAGTGTCATCGCCTCTCCAACCTCCAGCTGCTCGAACGAGTCGAATGTGCCCATAACGGGGAGATGCAGCAGTGATGACACGTCGTCAAGTGTCAATGTCATCTCACCCACGGGCAAGTGAAATGAACATGTCTCAGGGTGCCACCGCTCAACAAATGCGGATAGCAACCCCCTATCACCTGTCTCCACTGAGCATCCAATCAATGGACTGAGGCCAGTGGCAGCCACAAAGCCCTCTATCTCAGGCACAGGCTTCCCAAATTTAATGACCTTACGGCCATGGGAAGCAAGCTTCAACTCTGCACGATCCTGCATTTAACATATTATTTAAGGTAAAACATTCATGGATAACCAAATGTATGACGACATTCGACTATGTGATTCAATATATGAATACCTCTCCGGCCCAGACGCGTACGGCCACATGATCGCGAAACCCGGTAAGCACAGATGAGTCTGAAGGCCCTCCAGGGAATGATTCAGACACTATGTCCATATCCTCGGTCACCGGATCAGTCTCCTCGGTGACCGGATCAACCGTCTCCACGTGTGGTTCCTGCACGGCAGGAACATCATCAATGGCAACACCCGCCCTACGACGACGTGCTGATGCAGTCGGCCTACGCCGCTCCGGGGCATCATGCTCATGACCTCTGCCATGTGTACTCTCGAAATCATCAGGACGGTGTCCAACAGGCCGACGCACTCCTCCTCTCGTCCTAGCCATGTCTAATCTACATCCGCATAGTGTATTTCAGACATAAACAAAAAGTGTCAACACTTTGTCAAAAAAGTGTTGGACACTCAAATCTACATAACTTGTCCAGCTTCATCCTTTACTTTCAAATTTACTTCTTTTATTCAATCAAACTACTATTTGGATGAAAATGTGGACATACAAAGCATGTTCACATGCTTTCAAACCATACCTAATGAACTTAGATGTCTTGGTAAATATTAACAAAACAATGATCATATTGAAAAAATTTGAACAAATTTGTGTAAACAATGGAAACCACAAGTAACTATGCAAACACCATCAAAGTTTTCAAAATAGCGATCTATGTCAGCTACCTGCAATAACAAGTTCTCATAACAGCTTTCAAAGTTTCAGCCTTGCAATTACATTATCGTATTACCACATGTTACACAAAATTATGTTAATTGGAAGTATGACACAAGTAGATTAAGGGCATATTAAGTTTAATATACTTCTAGTTGCCATCATGTCAATGAGTAACAGCATATTCAGCTTTCTAGTTGCCATCATGTCAATGAGTAACAGCATATTCAGGTTTAAACCAGTGGAATTCAGAAACTTCCTACATATTCTTAAGCATAAGGGTAATGTAAGCAGAACCATTTGTAGGAGATTTAAGCATATACCTCCTAAGTACTATATATATGTAATGACTTTGTAGACTTTCTTAAGTCTATCCTGTATCTATTGTGAAACGCTCTCTCGTATGTTAGTATGTGTCCTAATTAATAGTATGAAGAAGACACCTAGCTTGGCATGTTTTTAAACCTTTGTTCCCTTTGTATATCATAGGCTTGCACATCTATTCATGAATTGTATTTCTCAACCAAACTTTAAAAATACCTCTTAATTCACAATTAAAACTCTTGGTCTTGTAATTACAAGTTGTTAATATTCTGGAGAACGATTACGTCATAATAGGCCAGTCCCAACTTATAATTCCCCAGGCTAGTTTACAGGAACTGTTAAGCATAAAATTTTCTATGCTTGCAGCATCTAACTGAAACTCATGGTCATGATATTTAATTTTTGGCGTAAATTTGCAATTTCAATATACACAAATGCAACTATATTAGCTATCAAGTTTGAAACCAATGATCATTATTCAGGATAGTGGTAAAGTGGTAATGTATTGTAGTTCATACTTATGAGGTATCAACTAAGGATCTAATGAAGATAAACCGAGTTATAATTTTTTTTTGAAGACAAACCAAAATGTATAAATGGAATAGGTCCTCTACATTCTACAACAACAATTAGTTCCCCTTCCCCCAAATCGATGACCTCACAATTAATTCATTCATTTAACTGATAATATTTCAATACTAACTCTGATTTAACCTAAATAACCTCTCATATCATGAGCCAATCCTCAAATCCCATTCATTTCGTTTCCTTTTTAATACTAAGCATCCGCATAAATTCAGCAGGTTGATCACGCCCTAATAGTCTACTGCATTATTTGAAAAGGTCAAGGTTCAAGTCCTTGTACATCAAAACTAAATAAAGAAACAACAAAAATTATGACAGGAACATAGAAGCTGCACATTCTAAACAACACACACACAAATACAATATACTAGGAAAGTATTACATTCTAAACAACACACACACAAATTATGACAGGAACATAGAAGCTGCATCACATTCTTTTTTTTTTTCCTGAAAAACCCTTTTTTTTGCAAAAAGGCACTTCACGGATTGGTTGATCCGTTGGAATGGTACGGATTGCACAATCCGGAAGATGTACACGGATTCGTCAATCCGCAGGACTTGCACGGATCCGAGAATCCGTAGATACCTCACGGATTAGTTAATCCGTATGAGGTTTACGGATCACACAATCCGTGAACCTCATACGGATTAACTAATCCGTGAGGTATCTACGGATTCTCGGATCCGTGCAAGTCCTGCGGATTGACGAATCCGTGTACAGCTTCCGGTCATCCAAGCCTCCGTTCCGCCATTGCCGACCACCACATACCACCCAAGCACAGCCATTAATCACAAACAACCCACCACACACCCACACGACGCGCACAAAAGCCTCCTTACACAAATACACCCATTAAAACACGAGGGACTTACCTCACAATGTCGAGCCCACCAAACGGAGAAGACGATGTATCAACGGTCACCACCAGCTATTCAACACTTCCAATGCAGCTGGTATCAACACTTGCAGCAATGGCGGCGCAGGGAGAGACCAACAAACGGTGCGGGTGCGTGAACGGAGCAAATGGTGCGGGAAGTGAACAGCCTGTTTTTTAAAATTAAAAGTGAAAGTGGGAAGGGTAATTAAGGAAATCCACTGTTTTATAATGGTGTATGAGAAAAAAATATGGTGCAGGAAGCTCACCTCAGCATTCTCCCACGGTGGAAGGAGGAGCCCAAGGCAAACTAAACAGCATCGCTAAACCTCTCGTTCTCTAAGGATATGAATTAAATTAATTTGTTGGAAATAAAATTTATTAAAAAATAAAAAGTTGAGATAAAAAAGTATAATTAAATCTAATTTTTAATATTACACCATTATAATTTATTAATATAGATTCAATCATAATTCCACCAAATCGTTAGTCATTAGGCTAATATCTTAATCAATTTAATAATTGGTTAATTTTTAAAAATATTTTTGTTCTTTTTTAGGGTGAGTCCTTACATAGTAACAAAATGATATTTTAGTGATTTATTAATCAAATAGTTAGATAAAAATACATATAATATTTCTCTCATTTATTTTCACATAACCAAAAATTTCTGGATAAGTTACTTAATTAATATTTGGAAGTATAACTTTTCTACACAACACTTGGAGATATTGCATATTTACATTTAAAAAATTGACTTCATGAATGAAAGTGTGAATCCCATGACCGTGAGCTTCCCTAGTATGTCTTGTTACTCGTTCTCTTAAACTCTTTCACTCCACTCAACCAAACATTTGCATAAAAAAGCAAATGAGAACAAATTAAATTTGTTGTACAACAATGGATTTTGATTCAGTGGGAGACTTTTAGAAGTTGAAGTAGAAAAAGTAAAGACGCAGTTATTGGTTCGTTTTCTTATAATAATTGTTTTAGCTTTACTTGTAGTGTTTCTTAATTTCAAATATATTTTTAACAAAAAAAACCTCTTTTCTTTTAAAAAAAACATACAAATAAATTGACCCTTGATACGAAAGAAAGACTATGAAAACTGAAAGCGACAAAAAATACGAACTCCGATTCGATCAACACTCCACAGTCGTAGTTTTTAGGAATTTGTCCCTTTCAAAGGAAATGTTCTTTTAGGAGTATATGAAGACTAAAACTTTCTAAAGATATTGAGATGTATTCAAAGACTTACTTTTGTTCAACATTTTTTATCCCACAGATACGAAATTAAATTTCTAAACACATACATTTCTTTTTTGAAAGAATTCTAAACACATACATAAGAAATACAATGATTATTTTGCATATCTAACGTTCAGTGGTAATTGCATGGAGTTATTCATAGTGGTGGAAATATAGTCTCGCATTTATTGATAGTTGTGGTGGTTTATTAGTTATTATTTATGCTTGGAAGGAGTTTAAATAGATCTAACCATACAGATTGGTGGTATACTTGGAAATTGGAATGCTTGGTTAGTTTTTTTTTTTTTGACAGATGGTTAGTTGTTACTAATCCGTAAGCCTTTTGTGTATGGATACTGATACTGATACCCTTGTGTCATGATCAATATATTTTGCATATATATATATATATATATATATAGATTATATAACACTTTAGAAGAAAAAATTGTTCTAAAACAAATGTCATTTTATAAAATTAATACTGATTAAATACTTATTTTTAAGATTACCCATAATTAATACTTAGTAGGAATAGTGTGTACAAAAATAAATTAGTCATTAACGAGAGAGATAAAAGATAGAAAAATTATCCACTATTTTCTTAAATATTCAACAAATTAATTATATTCTTAAATTATTCGATCGATCTGGAACAAAGGAAGTAATTATTATATTTGAGGTATCATGCTGGTCTTTCAAAGGTAAAAGTAAAAAAAATAAATAATACTCCCTTCCCTTCAATCCTTATTATAAAATTCAATTAACTAATTCACACATATTAAAAAATTTAGTTGAGAATATTAAATTTTCTTAAATTTATATATTTTTCCAAAAAAAAATCTGTAAGCAAAACTACCAAGCATTATTGGATTATGCTTTTTCCATTATCATGTTATTCAAGAACTGATATTAACGAAGGACATTTTTATGAAAAATAATTAACACATAAAAAATTATAAATTGAATCTTATAAAAAAAACATCAAACTATATTTTTGGTTTGGACATTATAATAAGGATCAGGAGAGTAATTATGCACCAAAAAAAAGAAAAATTAAAGGCTTAATTATATAATTAATCCTTGATTATAATTAAAATTTTAGTTGAATTCCTCAATTATTAAAAGTTTAATCAAATCCTTTAATTGTATAAAACACTTCAATTGGATCCTTCAATTATTTATAATTTCAATTAGGTTGAACTTTTTAATAGAAGACTCAATTAAAAGATTTATTTAATTTTTTAATAATTAAGGAATTTAATTAAATTTTTTTAAAAAAATTAAAGGACTTGATTGATTTTTTTAATGACCATAGCCAATAGAACTTTTTAAATAATTAAAGAATTTTATTAAACTTTTTAATAATTTTGGCTTCAGATTCATAATCTTGCGTCTTTTTTTCGTTATATAATTTTAGTTTTTATGATGTGGTTAATTATTTTAAATGTTTCAATTGTTCATTAAATTTAATATATTAATTTTAAAATTATAATTTGATTTAATTTTTAGATTTTACCTCCTCAAAGGAAATGCCATTAGCTTTGACCCTATGTTTATCATCTATAAAATATCATTATTTCAAATTAAAATTTACATATATTTTTCTTCGATACAAAATTTTAGTTTTAATTCTTTTATAATTTGAGTTTTGATCTATATTTTTTTATCTTTCTAAAAAAGCAAACACTTTATGTCTGTTATTATAAATTCAGTTAAATTAATATATGAAAATAACACATTTGAATAAAAATGAGAATATAAACTAGGTAATAATTTCAATTCATTTGTAAAAACACCACAAAATAATGTAAAAAATTAGTGTACAACTATATAGACATTTTCCATTTTCTGAATCTCTTCTAGCCTTGGATCCTATGGCATTATCATTAATAAATATTTCAAATCTATAATATAATCAAAAAATACAAATAAATATTTGTTATATAACACATGATATTTGTAAGAGGAAAAAAACACATGATACAATAATAAAATACCACCTTAGTTGTTATAAAGAGTTAATAGCTATACATATGTAAAATAATTTTATAATATATTATAATTAAATAATAATATAAAAATTATTCTCTTTCAAAAAAATATAAAATTATTATTGTTATTAAATGATAATATAAAATTATTTTAATTTATGATTATAATTTTTTAAGTCAATAAAGATTATTCAAATTAGTAAGTAACAAATTTATATTTTATAAAAATAAGAATTTGATTTTTGTTACTGATGTGATAATTCTTCAATAAATAATATAACTTTCTATAAGCATACTCTCATCGAATTGTGAAGTCAACTCCTGATTCTAATGAATTCATAAGACCTAATTACCTAAAAATATTAGAATTTTTTTATAAATAGTCATTTTTGTTCCTAAACATGTAAAGCACTAACACATTCATCCCTGAAAGATAAAAATTCAAATTTTTGTTCCTGAAGTGAAAAAAGTGTAACAAATTTATCCTTCAGTTAACTTTCGTCCTTAATTGAAAGAGTTACGTGACATATTCAGAGATGAATTTATCTGCACTCTACACATTTAAAGACGAATTTGTCAACTCTCTATCCAAAATATAAGTTAATATTCATATTTTCTTTTTTTTAATCATTACAAGCACAAAATTATAATAAAACTTAAAAATTAGGAAAGCAAACAGAAGTTAAATAAACATAATATTGATTAATAAGCATAATATTGATTAATAAGCATAATTTATTTGTTGTTCTGAAATTTTTATTATAACAACATTAGGTAATGACAAATTCAAGTTGGATCTTTTTTTTATTTTTAGAATTAACTTAATGGCTATGCATTTTTTTTGAATCTCATATTTTGGGTAAGGTACTATCACATTAGAAATTTCAGAGCAAAAATATGAGATAATACTTTACCCAAAATATGAGACTCAAACAAATTAAAATGCATAGTCATTAAATTAATCCTTACAAAAAAATGAGACACAACTTGATTATGTCATTATCTAATATTGTTATAATAGAAATTTTAGAACAACATACAAATTATGCTTATTAATCAATATTATACCTATTATTATGTTTGTTTTAACTTATGCTTGCTTTTCTAATTTTTAAGTGTTTATTATAATTTTATGCTTGCAATAATTAGAAAAGGAAGGATATGAAGATTAAATTATATTTTGGATAAAAAGCTGACAATTTCGTCCTTAAATGTGTAAATTGCTGACAAATTCGTCCCTAAATGTGTCACGTAGACTCTTTCAATTAACAGTAACGGACAAAAGTTAACGAAGAGATAAATTTGTCACACTTTTTTTACTTTCAGGGATAAAAATTTGAATTTCCATATTTCAGAAACGGATTTTTCAGCACTCTATATATTCAATGATGAAAATGACTATTTACCCTAGAATTTTTTAAAGTGTGATACATTATAAAAGTGTGAGAGTCCGTGCGAAAAACACCCCCTAGTTGTTATAAAAAGTGTGAGAGGTCATGTGTGGGGTTGAGAATCCTAAACAAAGATGATGTCCTGACCTTCTGCAACAAAAACACTTACATTATTAACAACAATACAATATGAACGCACTATTTAGAAGAAGAGACCGACATAACATTTATAAAATGTTATTTTCCCTTTCTCTCTCATCCTCCTTGTAGAGTCTTATTCTCCATTCTTTCAAACTCCTAGTCCAAAACATATTACACATAATAAATAAACAATAAAATATAGGTAAATAACCATTGTTGTCTCTCAATGTATCGAGCATTAACAGATTCGTTTCTAAAAGATGAAAATTCAAATTTTTGTCCCCGAAGGTGAAAAAAGTGAGACAATTTCATCCATCCATTAACTTTCATCCGTTACCGTTAATTGAAAGAGTCTACATTGCATATTTAGGGACGAATTTATCAGCGCTCTATCCAAAATATAATTTAATCTTCATTTTCTCTCTTTTTCAATCCTTGCAAACATTGAAATTTCTAATGTGATAGTACATTATTCAAAATATGAGACTCAAACAAAAATGCAAAGTCATTAAGTTAATCCTTACAAAAAAAATGAAATTCAACTTGATTTTGTTACTACCTAATGTTGTTATAATAAAAATTTCATAGCAACATACAAATTATGTTTATTAATCAATATTATGTTTATTCTAACTTATATTTTCTTTCCTTTTTTTAAGTGTTTTATTGTAATATTATGCTTGCAATGATTAAAAAAAAGATGAAGATTAAATTATATTTTTAGTAGAACGCTGATAAATTCATCTCTGAATGTGTCACGTATGCTCTTTTAATTAACGATAACGAACGAAAATTATCATATGAATGAATTTGTTGCACTTTTTTCACTTTCGGGGACAAATATTTGAATTTTCATCGTTCAGGAATGAATCTATTAGCGTTTTATACATTCAAGGACAAAAATGTTTACTTACCCATAAAATATAAATATCTCTTTATTATTTACTTCCATTATTATTTTTATAATAAAAAATAATCTCTCCTAACATAATAAATTAATACTCCTACTCAAATTCTTATAAAATAAATGTCCATATTTAATTGAGCTTTTTAGCCCTTTGAAGTTAGAAATAAAATGTGCGCACTAAAAAGAAAAGAAAAGACAGAAAATATCAATTAGAGCCTAGGTTCCTACTCATCATTTGTCCAATAATAATAATACTTTTTTAGGTGACTAGTATATTTTTTTATACCAAAAATTAAACACTAATCTTTTAAAATATTGAAATTTATATAAAAAATTAATATTTTTTAACTTAAATTTCTCCATACATCAAGATCAGATACATATCAATTACATGCTTAAAAAGTACTCCCATAAGCAAAGTGTATTTGTCTCCTAATAAAATATTAAGTAAATTACATTCGCACCCTTGTGTTTTGCTCAAATTTCATCCGATATCTCTCCTTTTTTTCACATTATTTTTATCTATCTGTTAACATCATTAACTAATGTCAATTGAAATATGTGAACAAACGAAATTGCCCTTACATTTTAATTGTAAAACCCAAATTATCTTCTCCAGATTAGTTTCAGAATTTATGGTTCACATTCTTCTTCATCATTCGCAAGTACTATTCATCTTTCTCTTGTTGACGAGTTCTTTTTTAGCGTGCAGGGGGTGCGAGTTCCTCTTCCTCTCACGACATTCGCGTTCCATTCATCTTCACTGTTTACAAGTTCTTCACCATTCCTCTTTCAGTTGCGAGTTCTCCATATTTGCAACCTGTAAGTTCTCCATACATCAAGATCAGATACATATCAATTACATATCAATTCCAGTTCACGATGTTCACAAGCGTCTTCGTTTGTCTTCCTATTCGACATTCACGAGTGCTCTATTTCTCTTCCTGTTCCATGATTTCTGTTCACGCTTGGGTTCTGCTTGTAAGTGACCATTGGACCTTGTATATATGTTACTTTTTAAGATTATTTATTTAATTTTGATTGTTTATTGTTGTCTATTTCTAAATGAGGTTTCAATAGAGGACCATTTTGGGACCACTTGTGAGTTTTAAAATCATTTATTTATTATTGTTGATTAAAATGATGTTGATGTTTGGGATCACAAGAAATACAATGGATGAACTTGTTGTTTATTATTGTTGATTAAAATAGTGTTTGTTTGGGACCACAGGAACACAATGGATGTACTGGAATACATGGGTTCTGAACCAGACAACGTCGATATTTTGGTCCACTTTACGGACCAACGGGACGAACCAAGTGATATATGCAATGTTGATCCTGATAAGTTTGGAATATTCGATGCACATGAGTGTGTGAACAACATTGTTAATGACTAATACTTGTCACCATATCACCCTTTTATTTTGTGGTTTCGTTCTACTACTAATGGTAAAATTATTCTCCTTAAGACTGATCATGATGTGCTGAAAATATTTGCTAAGAATCAAAAATTCAGTTTATATCTATATGCATGTTAGTAGAACAAAAGATAAATTTTGGAACCTACTAGTGAAAATGTGAATGAACCTGTGAATGAAAATGTGAATGAATATATGATTGAACCTGTGAATGAATATATGAATGAAAAATTGAAGAAGAAAAAGAAGGAGAAGTATTAACACTGCTTACCAACAATGTGAGTTTATGTCTAACAAAAAAATTAGGTTCACATCCAATTACATAAAAAATAAAAAGAAGCCAGAGTCTTTAAATATTTTCAAGTTGAGAAAAAGAAGATAACAGTATTTTAGACATAAAATTTCATTAAAAATTATATAATTAACATGTATCTAATTTTTGTTAAATTATTAAACAGTATTTAGAATGAAGGACGTCTCAATGTAGTTAAGAAATTTTTCTTAAAATAAAAAAAAATAAAGGTATCAAATTTCATTTAAGTAAATCAATAAAGTACAAATAAAAGTATAATTTACTCAAATATTTTCCATAATCAGGATCACAAAAGGAATCCAACATGCGTCAACCCTCCCGGAACTTGTGTGTACGCAACACCATGTTTGTCTATTAGTAACAGTAATATAATAATAATTATTATTAAACAATATCAACGTGTATTTATTTCCTTATGCACATCGTATGGTATTATATATTATATATTATATAATACATATGCGATATATATATGTAACCACTCCAACTTCAATTTCAACTTCGAATTAGTATAATTTTATTTCCCAGCACACCACCATGGAAGCGTTGCGCGTCGCCCCCACAACCCCACCTCTCCTCTGCCGCCACCACCCTCTCCGCAAAATGGCGCGCCACCCCCTCACAACGCGCCCCCGCTGCGCGCCCCTCATCGCCACCACCCTCTCCACTCCGCCGGAGGCAGCGCACTCCTCCGTCGCCGCCGTCGTCGTCGAAGATCCCTCGGAGGCGGCTCCTCCTCCGCGCCCCCGCGTCTTGCCGGATTCCCTCCAGTACCCGCCCGGCTTCGTCGGCGCGATTCCCGCCCGCTCCCGCTCCGACGGTGGCGGCGGTGGCGACGGCGGGATTGATGCCATGACTTATTTGACGAACATTCTCTCTTCGAAGGTGTATGACGTGGCGATTGAGTCTCCTCTGCAATTGGCGCCAAAGCTCTCTGCGAGACTCGGAGTTAAGGTTTGGCTCAAGAGAGAGGATTTGCAACCTGTAAGTTCTTTCTCACCACCTTTTTTACATCTGGGTCGGTATCAATTTTTGATCTTGATGTGCAATGGGTGTGAAAAATGCTTCGTTTTTAATTATTTATTAGTATTATTGAAAATAGAGTTTAATGAGTATGTGCGTACACACAAGTCACTCTCAACTAATGAGTGATTATCGATGATATGACTTTTAAGGTGGCTATTAGTATAATAAAAGGAATGTCAGAAACTTAACAATACTTGAACAATTTGTGATGGCAGTTTTGAAGAAAAATTATTATTGATGTGTAGTTAATGAAATATTTCAGTGATGTAAATGACTATGTTTTTGCTTGAAGTGGAAGGAACTGTGCCCAATCAATCATTTTTTATCTTTTGTTTAAGTTTAAACTATAAAGGGCTTTATGCATTTCCTTGGATTTTGTTACAATGGAGTCTTGTGTTTAAGAGATGTTATGTGGTTTACTGAAGGATGAGTGAACAACATACGTGTGTGTTGAGGAATGAGTATTTGAAATTGGGGTGTAGGTTTTCTCATTTAAGCTTCGTGGAGCTTATAATATGATGGCAAAGCTTCCGAGGGAATTGTTGGAAAGGGGGGTTATCTGCTCGTCTGCTGGCAATCATGCTCAAGGAGTTGCATTGGCTGCCAAGAGGTTGAATTGCAGTGCGGTGATTGCTATGCCTGTCACTACTCCAGAAATCAAGGTGTGTTTTGTTTATTTGTTTAGTTTTGCTTGCTTGCTTGTTTGTTTCTTTAATTATATCCGAGAAAAAGAGAATTTGTTTAATTTAGTTATGTGTTTTTGTT
Source organism: Glycine latifolia (assembly GCA_013407115.1). Lineage (NCBI taxonomy): Eukaryota > Viridiplantae > Streptophyta > Magnoliopsida > Fabales > Fabaceae > Glycine > Glycine latifolia. The sequence goes on from CM023950.1 coordinate 7,093,807, forward strand.
TCTTGTAACATTGCAGTGGAAATCGGTGGAGGCGCTGGGTGCTACAGTTGTGCTCGTGGGGGATTCATATGATGAAGCACAAGCGTATGCTAAGAAGCGGGGGGTAGAGGAGGGTAGGACATTCATACCTCCGTTTGATCATCCTGATGTTATCATGGGTCAGGGAACGGTTGGGATGGAAATTGTCCGCCAAATGCAGGGTCCAATTTTTGCAATCTTTGTGCCTGTGGGAGGAGGTGGTCTCATTGCTGGTATTGCTGCTTATGTGAAGAGGGTTAATCCGGAGGTTTGCATGATGCTATGTTTTTGGTTGTGATTTTGTATGTCTTCATTTAGAGATATGATTATTGGCATCTGTTATGAATACATAGGTGAAGATTTTTGGGGTGGAGCCCACTGATGCAAATGCAATGGCATTGTCACTCCATCATGACCAGAGAGTGGTTTTGGACCAGGTTGGAGGATTTGCAGATGGTGTAGCTGTTAAAGAGGTTGGTGAAGAAACTTTTCGCATATGCAAGGAGTTGATAGATGGCATTATTCTTGTAAGCCGTGATTCAATTTGTGCGTCAATAAAAGTAAGATTTTCTTTTGTTTGTGAAGTTTGCATTCTAAATCTCTGATGCTTGATGTACTCTCCAGATTTATATTTATAACTTCATATATATGATATACATACTTCTCTAGTATCTTTTGTGCAAATGTTAGAAAATTCATTGTATCTTTCAAATGATATAAATATATATTCTCTACTCACGAGAAGTGTGTAGATCTTTAGCTAATTGTTCCGATGCTTTATCAAATTTTCTTTGCCATCCAATGTTCTTGACAGTTGATGAGAAATTTGCAAAGTATTTAAATGGGTTAATAATTGAGATTTGCTTGATGACTTATGAACCTGAGTCAGCTAGTAATATCAAATTTCAAATTGGTAGCTGGAGGAGTATAGTGCATATAATAGCTAGAGGAACTATAATATCTTGACAAACTATTTCTAGTTTTTGTGCAATTAAAGAATTATCAAATTATCAAATACATATTTGGATGAAGGAGATTGGACAGAATGGCGGCAGTAGTTGGAAGAACCTGTTTCAGAATTACTTAACACCCCCATATTTATTTTGATCTGTTTCTTGTTTATCACCCCAGGGTGATTATAGGGAGGCATGTGCTATAATTAGATGAACTTGGCTATTAATTTTACCCTGTACTTTTAGAGGCTGTTGTTGACATTCTCTCTGTCTCTAGGTTCATAGGCTCTTGTAATGAAAAGCAGTAAAAAATTTGTATAATAAGAATAAAACTTGTTGCAGGATATGTTCGAGGAGAAAAGGAACATACTAGAACCAGCAGGTGCACTTGCACTAGCTGGAGCTGAGGCATACTGCAAGCATCATGGGCTCCAGGGGAAAGATATTGTAGTAATAACCAGTGGAGCAAACATGAATTTTGATAAACTTCGGGTTGTAACTGAACTCGCTAATGTTGGTCGTAAACAAGAGGCTGTGCTGGCAACTGTTTTGCCAGAGGAGCCTGGCAGTTTCAAACAATTTTGTGAATTGGTATGTCTGCTACTTAAACACTATCTATAAGTGTTCTTCATGTTTGTAGTTATTTTCTATCTTGTCTGGCAGGTGGGGCAGATGAACATTACAGAATTCAAATACAGATATAACTCCAATGAGAAGGCTGTTGTCCTTTACAGGTAAGATCATAATTGCCTGATCATTTTTTCTTTATCCATTGTCAATCAATTTTTTAAAAAGCAATATGTTCCCTGAAAATTGACATCTCTCTGTTCCAATTTATTAGTTTTCATTGACTATTATTTTCTCTGGTGCACATATCTGTTAACAACTTGTATAAGTTAAGGCGCTCCATGGTATTTATTGTCAATTGTATTTGCATGCAGTGTTGGGGTTCACACAGAGTTCGAACTAGGAGCAATGCAGGAGAGGATGGAATCTTCTCAACTCAAAACTTACAATCTCACAGAAAGTGACTTGGTGAAAGACCACTTGCGTTACTTGGTACGTTGGCCACAAAAAATTTCTTCATAGTGATGCTTATTGTATATAATTTCCTTCCCTTTTCTTCTCAACACTAGTCCCAACCACCAAACTGTCTAAAAATATTGATTTAGGTGTATTGGATTTTTCTGATTAAGTGACATCACATGACTAAACAGCCCCTTTGATTTGTTTGCCTCATCTTTTTCAGATAGTCTTTATCAAACATGTATCTCCCATGAACAGTTGAATAACTAATCCTGTGTTTGTATTGCTGAATTTAGTTAACTTTGTTCTGAACATATTTCAGATGGGAGGCCGTTCAAACATTCAGAATGAGGTTCTCTGTCGTTTCACCTTTCCAGAAAGACCTGGTGCTTTGATGAAATTTTTGGACCCCTTCAGTCCACATTGGAATATCAGTTTATTCCATTACCGAGGGGAGGTAGGAATTTTTTACTTTCTATTTCTTTGATCAAACACATTGCATGGGGTTTTATGTAAAACTTAAATGCAGTTCCTTAGGTCATCTTGGTTTTGTTCTCCTAAGATGGTTAGACTTTACCTTGGTAACTTGCATTGATCTTTGATGCAAACCTTTTTTTACGCATATTATTGAGGTGAAACTTCAATTCTGATTGAAGAACAACACTAAAAATACATAAAGAACTTTATCCAAGTTTTGCCTTTTATGCATTTTCTTTCTTTTTCCTTTGACCTATGCATATCTGATTGCATCCTTATACTTACCAACAGGGTGAAACTGGAGCAAATGTGCTAGTTGGAATACAGGTACCCAAAAGTGAGATGGATGAGTTCCATGATCGTGCTAACAAACTTGGATATGATTATAAAGTGGTGAATAATGATGATGACTTCCAGCTTCTAATGCACTGATGATGGATTGAGGCACTTGCCATTATTGTGTATTTTAGTGGACAAGTTTGTCATATTTAATATTTCCACGGTCGTTTCTAAAAGTTGGTGGGGGAAAAAAGTTGGAAAGGACGCGGCCCTCAGACATGTCATTAGTTGATTAGAGGAACAACTAGTTCTTTTTACCTAATGCGGCGTCTTATTACATTTTTTTATAATCTGTAATTTATGTTTTTTTTGTTGTTAGAATTGGAATCTTATAATGTTGTTGCCTGGTCTTCTGTGTCTGTAATATAAGTGTGTTCAAAAGGTTGTTTGCTAAATTTCAGCAGCCTGAGGATTGTGGCGCGACGTTTAGAATGTTGAAAAACTTGAATGATAGTCTTGCATTTGCAGAAGAATAATAACCACAAAGGACTAGTTTGAGATGAAAAGGACGACATCATTAAGTGTGTATTTGGTTGTGAACAAATAGTAAAAGAAATAAGAGAAAATTTTTAAAATTATGTGGGGGTTTTACGCCTTTTTCTCAATACTTAAATTTAAATATTTTTAAATATTTTTTTTAATTCTCTTTCATTTTTTTCTTTGACACAACCAAACTCACTCATAAGGAGGTCAATTAGTTTGAGAACATGTAATCTGTTTTCATTTTTTATTTTTTCTTTGTATTTTGTTGTGTTTTTACATATTTTCGACATGTGCTTTTGAAACTAAGAAACTAAGTAAAATTAGAAAATGTTTTTTCTTCTTTCAATTAACTGCCTATCCAAACGGTCTAAGCTAAACTTGGAGAAATTTAAGAATAAGTTTTTTTTAACAGTGTTAGTTAGAAACAAAATGAGGAATGGATAAATTTTATAAACTTGTATTGTTTGGTTCAATTTTTTAAGGAGAATGAAAGGGAGCATAATTTGTCTTCATCTAAATCTACTCTTCTCTAATATTGGAGGGGTCCGGAAGAGAAAGGAAGACAATTAAAAGATTTAAAGTATATTTACAAAAATATTCTTACTTACATAGAGATCCAAAATTATAAAGATAAAAGAATAAATAAATTCTTAAAATTTATTTCCTCTCCTCGCAAGTAAACAAGAAAAGGGTTTCACCTTTCTTCTTAATTCATATTCCCCCTCATCTCATCTCAATGAAGTGTACGGTTAGCCATGAAATCTACCACATTTCATAAACATGAGAACCAAAATCACAATTTTTTATAACATAGAAACTACTAAAACCAACTTTGACCAAATCTTATCGTAAGTAACTAGTTACTATCAGTTGACTATCATTTTCAAAATTAGTTAGGATTACTTAATTGATAAATAAAATTGTATATAAAACATTATTTTTTTTTATCTTGTTAATCAGCGTCTCTAAGAGATTAAAAAAAATTTCTTTTCTAGTTTTTAAAACAATGTTTTTAATTCTTCTATCGTTATAATTAATAAAGCAACATAGTAACTATATCCATTCCGTTCTCCCGAGGTAATGAGAAGCAGCAGAATCCCCGATAACATCATCGGACGCTCATAGAAAACCCACATATACCTTGAAAAATTAAGTGACTACATTTGTTTTACCGGTAATTAGCAATGAGTTAACCCTTTATAACTAGATTTTTTACTAAGGCGTTCCATGATCGCTTAGGGACGTCGTTCTGTGAATTCTACAATGGCTGCAACAGCAACTCAATCAGATGAGCAAGTTCAATCAAAGTTTTAGTGGATAAAGAGAAGAACTATTTGCTGAGGCAAGGAAGGATTTAGTGGACCTTTTGTTGAGTTTCTTAACATTGCCTTTAGACACTGTTGTGAGGCTCGTGGTTAAGGAGTCAAACATTATTCCACCAGCGAATATGGCAGCGTGAGCACATTTCTTAGAATGTGGGTTACTCAATATATGAGACTTGGGTTTTTTTTATACACCTCCTTACGTTCAATGCTTTTGGGTTTGGTTTGATACCATTTTAGAATATGAGATTTTGACCTAACTCAATTCAAAAAGTTAGTTCATACGGTGGAAGTTATTCTCCACTTATATAGTCTATCTTGACACTATTTTATTCAACGTAAAACTTGAGTTTTCCCCAGTAACATTGTATAAAAGTGTCACATCTTGAAGACGAGAATCTGTGGACTCACGTGCAAAGAAATGCTTCTGCAACCAAACAACTCGATGATGGATTGTTGTCAACAACTGAAATTGTTGTGAGAACTACTGGCGTTGTGGAATATATCCTCCCCTTTTGAGCACTTTTAAGAAGCAACCTTGACGTTGTGGAAAACCAATGAGCAAAGTAGTGAAACAAAAACATTGTACTCTACAAAATGGGTTTGTTAAGGAAAAAGCTACTTTTGTAATTTGTGATGATCTCTCTGTGTTGCCTAATGTAATTGGAACAAGTGTTGGTCTGCTTCGGAAGCTTGTAATCAAAGACATGGATGCTATTGAGGAATGCCCTGTTGATATCGGCAGGAGGGAGATACATACTTTCTCGACTAGAATGTCATTTTTGCTGTCTATGTTATTATTAGGTCAAAAACTACACTTATAAGTCCCTACACGTACTTTTTTTAAAATTTGCTTTAGTCTCTGTCGTACAAAATTGTAGGGACTAAGATAGGAAAATGATTTATGGACTGTTTTCTACTTGAGAAAGATAAAGAGAAAAAAGATCGATCACTTTATTGATGATTTAATATGATAGGAAAAGAGATAAAAAAAAATGAAATATATTGATGAAGTGTTTAGAATTTAGGTATTCAAATATCATATGTCATCACAATTAAAATAATATATATATAGGAACTACAATGACTTGAAATATATATCCTAGAAACTGAAAAGAGAAATGTTTCTTGGACATCCCATAGCTCATGTGATATTTTACCCCTAGAGAGAGAAAAAAAAATATTGAAAAATGACATATAATAGATATTTGATGTAAGGGAAAGAAAGAAATAAAAACAAAAGAAGGTTGTCTATGAGATGGTGTCAAAAATATTTGGGTTATTATATTTTGGGATTAAAGTTTCTCATGTTATATGAGATAAACTTTTCTCTTATACACCAAAACTACGTAGTTTTGGGTTAATTTTTTTTTCTTCTTTTTAATTAAAAAAACACAATCAAAACATATACTTCTCTTACGTACGTCTCCCTTGTCACTTAGCCTTCTTTGCTTCTCTTTGTTTTTTGTTTCATCTTCCGACCCTTGCAACAAATTCGTATCCACACAAATTGTTTCTCTTCATTGGGTTTGACTCCTTTCTTCTTTCATTACCCTATTGTTTATCTCCTTTGCTCTTGTTTTATGGTGTTATTTTCACTGCAAACTAAATTATATATACTCATATTGTTATCAATTTTGAGTTCTCTTAGTGTTTATGTTGAATGGATTATTTTTGTTGTAAAACCAATTCAGTTTTTTATATTCTACGTAACAGAGTATGTTTCCTTTCTTTTTTGGGTATTCTTTTAATCATTTATAGCTATAACAGCGCATGTGTTCAAAGTAAAAGCTGAGTTGGTCATATTCACTTAGTCATAGAGCTGCCATTAATGTTTGTTATTTAGATATTGGTCTAGTTGTTAATGTTCATATCTGTTTGTTAGGATTTGTTGTTATCGTAGGTGGATCATATGTTTCTTTGTTTAGTTCTCTTATCATGTAATTGCCTATTTAAA
>CM023950.1:7130772-7141811 GCA_013407115.1 Glycine latifolia
ACAATTAGATAGTTGTTAAATATGAGATTTACCTTGTATATTGTATGGATTATGGCAGTAAATATATTTTGTAGACTTATTTTTGACCATTGTAATTAGAAACATTGAAATTAATATATACCATGAAATGATTTTTATTTTTATATATTTCGTATGGCTTTTTTTTATATACCGTGACTTTTATTATCTATACGTAAAAAAAATTTCAAAAAAAAAAAAAGAAACTACATCGGTTCTCAAAAAGAATCGTCTTAAAAAGTGCTTTTCTAAGACGTTTCATGGACAATAATCGTCTTAGAAAGCGGCATTCTAAGACGGTTCAAAGTTATTAACCGTCTTAGAAAGCGACATTCTAAGACGATTTTTATCTAAGAACCGTCTTAGTATGTCACTTCTAAGACGGTTCTTAGGTAAGAACTATCTTAGAATGTCACTTTCTAAGACGGTTCTTACGAACAACCGTCTTAGAATGTGTTTTTTTTTTAATTTTTTTTCTAAAACATGAATTTAAGACGGTTCCTTGTTAATAAACGTCTTAGAAAGGAACTTTCTAAAACGGTTCTAGAACCGACGTAGAATGTCTTAGTATACTACAATGCCCAGGTCAACGACGGTTGCGGAACCGACGTAGAATGGGATAAAGAACCGATGTAAAAAGCGTTTTTTGTAGTATTTTCATTAAAAAAAATTAGTTAACTTCATATTGTTTTATTCATAAAATTTGTTGATTTCATTGTGCAGGGACTGGCCATACTAAAAGCTTCCATGACCTCAAACATCTGCTTTGATAAATGGTCTCGCACAATTCGCCAAAAGCATTAAGAGGTAGACTTGACCAATTATTTTCATCTTGTTTTAGGTTATAGAATTATCGGTGCTGCAAATTTACACACACACACATATTCTGAATGCCCCTACGGTTTTGTTGTTTCCTTTATGTTGTTTCCTTTATCGATACGATAGTTTTGTGTGGTTCTATCTAGGCTGTCGTGAGGAGCAATTCAGCCAAGTACTTTTTGCTTTTTTGGTAGGCAAACAAAAAGAAAATCATGTGTTATTGTAGATTACAACTTTTTATAAAGTAACATTCCAAAAATCTTTTATATTTAGTCCTGTAGCTAAACCGTGCCGAGGAGATAAAACATCTAACTCAAAAACATTAAAGTATGAAAGTGTAACTTCTTTGACATTCATGTCAAGTGTTAGATTATATATTTTTGACCGCATTCAATTGAGTCATAATATTTTAGGGATGATTTTTCATAATCAACGTAACCACCCCTTAAATCTTCGATGTACATTCAAGGCATTTATATACTAGTAACACTGACGTGATTTTGGAATATATATATATATATATATATATATATATATATATATAAAGTGTTTAACATATCCTGAGGAGATTGATTGACATTTGATCAATTATTCGGTTGACAATCTAACATTTATGAAGTAGACATGATTCGACGGCATATGACCGTGAGTTGTAGTATTATTACATACATATTTAAAAGATCTTTTAACATATTTTAGTAATTTAAAATTAATGAAAAATATTAAAGAAAAAGTCAAATTCAGAGCTTGGTCTCCCGTTGCTCCTCACATCACACTCAAAAGAGTTATGTTCTTCACTCTGCCCACAAGCTCTTATAAGTTATAATGGGTTCTGTCGGTGCTATTGGATTGGGACCATTTTCCCCGTATAGCCACCATCTGATGGGTGTGAAAGTGGAGAAATTGAACGTGAATTTTGTAAGGAAAAACTTTGACAATAAACGTGATTTTACGTTAAATGAAAAACAGCCTAAGTGGTTGGAGATAATTGTTAAGAAGATATTTACAGAAATGTGTGAAGTAATTTTATTGATAATAAAACTCTGTACTTATAGGTTACAAAGTATAACAAATTAGATAACAAACTAATAACTAGATAAGATTATGTCTAACAAACTAACAACTAACCTATATTTAAAATATATAACAAACCAACTAACCTATATTTAAAATATATAACAAACCAATTTAAAATACAAAGATATAGATAAGATTAATCTCATTAATCTCCCGTAACAATAATTACATGTTTATAGTTTCGATCAATACTTATGTAATATGTATTTAATTTTTTTAACTATTAAATAATAATAATTAATAAAGCAAAATTATACTATATCATATAAAAATGAATAGAAATTATAATAATTTTAGAAAACCTAATAATTGCTTGTGAAAGCGACGAAATAATTCCACGTTGTCTAATTCCAACAGGTCTATTAGTTACGTGGTCTGCATTACAAGGCTGTCACTGGCAGAAACCAAGGACCACTTCAGCTCTCCCACTGGTGCGTTGCTCTTCAAGAATACTTTTGAAGGACGCCATCAACTATTTCTTTCGAGATCTCTAATTATATTTTTTTAGAAACATATTTGTCTTTTTTATAAGATTTTTTTCCTAATTTTTAAATATATTAATTACTTTTTAATTGTTGGATTTTGAGAGAATTTTGGTTCTTATTTATCTGTTCTTTGTAAAGTTTAAAATCACGTTAATTACTCTTTTATTAATTATACACTTATCTTTTTATCTTTTAATTAATTTATACATGCATGTATCTATATTGTGAAATGGAAACATAAAGAGATGAAATAGAAGACGTCATAATTATTTTATTAATATAAAAAATATTTATTGTATTTATTGATTTTTACAAAACAATCTTAAAAGATAAATAAAAAAGAATAAAAATAGTATTAATAATTGATAAATTTAATGTAATTAATTAAATTATTTATTTATATAATAGATGTGAATTAGTTAGAAAGTCTTATAATTAAAAACTGAAAGAAATATCCCACTTTGGAGAAATCAATATTGTTGGAAGATGGCAATTTCACCTATTATTGTCAGTAAATTTTTCAGAAAGTTTAAAAATGTCGATGATCAAAATATTTCTTTATAATCATATATATATATATATATATATATGACACTAGAGATCTACTTGAGTAATTATTTTAGACACGTGACTTCGTGGTGTTATTGATCGATTTTGGACGTTAGGGGTTCTTCAAATTAATGTGGCATAGGAATCGTCATCACATGCCAAGTGGTTTGGCAACTGAAATGGCTTTTTTGTTTTTAGTTTTAGATATATGTAGTACGTATTTTACATCAATATAAGTAACTAGAAACTTTCTTTATTGGAATTTAGCATTCCTTGTGCAATAGCCAACATATAATATATTATATGTAACTATCATATAATAAAAAAAATCCCCTTTACTTATAAAAACTATATTACAATATATATAATTCAAATAAATTAATTTAATGAATTGTATTGATCTTGATAAAAAATAGTTATTTTTTTCAAACATAAAATTAATTTCTTCATCACGTAAATATTTCCTTAAAATTATGTTACTTGACATTTCAATGTAAACTTAAATGATTTAAGGTGAATCCAAATATGTACATAATCATCATAAAATAATTAATACTACCTCTAAAAATATTGAATAATATTCATCAAGAAATCGTAATAGTATATAATATGAGTATTATCTTTTTAATACAATTTATTTCATCCTTAATGCATGTTAAGATTTGACTTCTGAATCACTTGATTCAAAAATATAGTTGTTCAGAAATATAGTTGTTAAAATTTGTGTCGATCATTGTTAATTAGTACATATTTCTTTTAATTAGGACCGGAGATAATATCATGCAATAAATTAATTATTTTAATTTTTAATTATCAGAAAATACAAAAATAAAACATCCCAGTCCCACTGGTCCCCAAGACCTCACCCCACTGGTCCAGTGGTCCTTATTACTTATCTCTACTGTTTTGTTTTTTTGACAGCTATATCTCTCTCTACTGTTTTGTAAAAAACATAACAAAATGATAACCACATAGCTACACTTACATGAATTTCTTCAATATCATCGAATGTAACGGTAAAGAAATCGTTAAATAGACTCTGTCTTTGTCCCTTTTCTGCAAATTAAAGCATACACACACAAACACAATAATGGGTAGTAGCAAATGGATTAATTGTTGTGCATGGTGGGGTTCAGAAGCATCTTCAACAATGAGAATCTTCTTGTTCATGGTGCCTCTCTTAGTACTTGCGGTCTTTGTTTCTATAAAGGGTTCAACCGTTTATAAGGGAAGAGATTTCATTGCAAAACGTTATGCCTTGTCGAGCTCTCTAATGACTCCTTCAAATTTCTCTTCACAAACACTTCTTTCTCCTCCTTCAAATTCCTCTTTACGAACAATTTATCCTTCTTCAAATTCCTCTTTACAAACACTTCATCAGTCTGTAAGTGCTCACTTTTCTTACTCTTTTTATGCTTTTGGTGAATGAATGGTGATTTTCTTTTAATTCTAATTTCGAACACATGCACTCACATGCTTTGTAATTTCCTGATTCACCTCTGATATCCCTCATGCATTTTCCTTTTCCTTTTTTGGGTAAACATTTCGCATGCATGCATTTTTTACATAAACATTTTGCTGCTATACTATATAATGATATATATTGTTGATAAGGTATTGTCTTTAATTAATTTTCAGTAAGTTTAGTTATAAATAAATAAATAAATTTCAAAAAAAAAACCAATGGATTTTTGCTATTGCATGTTGTTTTACTTCTTCTTTGGGTTTGCCATGGGAATTGGAAAGGTATTGGATCATTAGTTTAGAGGTTGACTCTATCATCATTTTAACCCACATGATCCAATCTATATTAAAAAAAAATTATAACACATAATCTTGTACATTTCAGATTTAAAATTTAATAAAATTTAACATATTTAGAAGTATAATTATGAATTTATTTAACATTTTGAATATACAACATGTTTTTTTCACAATTTAGTATAAACATCATTAACTTAGAATTTAAAATATATATCATTGTTATACAATGAAGACATAATCTATTAACACACAAATTAGTCAAGAAAAAATAGAAAATGGTAGAAAATTTATCATCTCACAATTTAAGATGTAATTTTCCTTGATATAAAAATAAGCAAATATATAAATAACACAAATGTAAGATATAAATTGAATTTTCTAATGCGAATTATGTTGATCAAATGTAAAAAGAAATCTAAAAAATGTATGATCCACCGAGTCAATCAGGTCATCGAGTCGAGACTGAGTCACATTGAGTCGGACTAGGTTACACCAGATTACATGCATAGTTGATCCAACAAGTGACACAAATTGATTGGGTGTCTGATTCTCATGCCAATGAGTCAACCTCATTGGTCCAAGCTAGATCCAATAATTATGATTTCAAGAATTTAAAACCTATTTAATTTTTTATTTATTTAGAAAGAGGGTTAATAAAAGTATTTTATAAAAAGATTTAGAGTAAGTATTAATTTGGTTTAACACTTTGCAAAACCTTAAAGTTTGTTTTGTAACGCTCAATTCTAACTCTTTTATTTTTTATATTTTAATTTTACTTAATTAAAACATTTTTAATAATATCTTAAATAAATATGTTAGATCTAAGATTCAATTAAATAAAAAAATAACATATAAAGAATTAAAAATTATATCAAAGTTATAATTTAAAAAAAAATACGAGAATTAAGTAGGAACAAAATTACAAATTATAAATTCAAATGGGATTAAAACTCTAATTCAGAAGAAAAAAAAACTATCAAGTTGTCATTTAAATTAAAATCCTAGCATATTTGATGGTTTAACTAAAGTTGATGACTTGTGTTCTTTAAATAGAATGAAACTGAAGTTAATGTCTCCATACCCGGGTCCAATTTAGCTCCTGCGAATGAATCTGATGAATCTCACCCAAGAGAGAAGCAGAAAGGAAAACCCAGTTTCTTAGATAGAACTGAAGTTGTTCTTGCACAAGCTCGAGCTACAATCAGAGAAGCCAAAAATTGGAATCATACACAAGATTCAGATTATGTTCCAATAGGTCCGATGTATTGGAATGCTAAGGAATTTCACAGGTACATAATGCACTACTTTTTCTCCCTGAACTGTTTTATTATTATCCTTTTAACATTTCTTCTTTCAAATTCCACCTTGTTCTTCATAATGACGAATTACAAATATGCATTATAATGTTATATATGACTCCCAATCAATACGGGGGCATGGTCAAATTGGCACAACCAATTCCTTCAATACCACAAGCATGGAAAATATCAAGGGTCCTAGACCATTAGTTAATCATGATTTCGACCAATCTTAATTTGTAACCGAGTTTTATTAACTTTTTCTTAATACATAAAAAAAATTGGCCATGTATCATGAATAAATTGTTCAAAAATCATGCACATGCAGTGGTCTACCACCATCTAATAATTTCTCCACAAGTATAGCAAGTGAACAATGTTACATGCAATTTTGAGTTATATATATACATTTTAATTTCATTACAAATCACTTATCAATCACCATCTCTTCAAAAAATTGATACAATAGGAGCTACTTAGAAATGGAGAAACAATTCAAAGTATTTGTCTATGAAGAGGGGGAGCTTCCAGTTTTCCATGATGGACCATGCAGCAGCATATACTCCACAGAGGGGAGCTTCATCCATGCTATTGAAATGAGTGAGCATTTTCGAACAAGAGATCCCAAGAAAGCACATGTGTTTTTCCTTCCTTTTAGCGTAGCATGGATGGTTCGATATGTGTACATAAGAGATTCATACGATTTTGGCCCCATAAAAAGAACTGTTAGGGACTATGTCAATGTCATTACTACAAGATACCCCTATTGGAATCGAAGCCTCGGAGCTGATCACTTCATGCTCTCTTGCCATGATTGGGTGAACATCTTACTACCACTAAGTTCATAATCTCTACATTATTCATTTAAAAGGCATTAGTAATAGGCATGCACTATTCATATATATAGTACGTCTTTATATGGTTAATCATTAAAAAATTGTTTTAGGTATGATTTTTACAATGATTGTTATAAAAATTAAAAAACTTATCATACATGCTGCTAGTTTGTGATTAAATGATGGTATAAGAAAACTTTATGTTGTGCATATAATATATACTTAATAATTTGATATATGAAAATGTTGTTCTATTGTCTCATTTATGTATAGGGGCCAGAGACTTCAAAATCCTTACATTACTTGCGTAAGAACTCTATTCGTGTACTTTGCAATGCCAACACATCTGAAGGATTCGACCCTATAAAGGATGTTTCATTTCCTGAAATTAATCTCCAACCTGGTTTAAAAGATAGCTTCATTGGTGGACCACCTGGATCTAAACGTTCAATTTTGGCCTTCTTTGCTGGGGGGAATCATGGCCCCATTAGGCCAATTCTTCTTGAGCATTGGGAAAACAAGGATGAAGATATTCAAGTTCACAAGTACCTCCCAAAGGGTGTTTCTTACTATGGCAAGTTGAGGAATAGCAAATTTTGCCTTTGTCCTAGTGGGTATGAGGTGGCTAGTCCTAGAGTGGTGGAGGCAATTTACGCAGGGTGTGTTCCTGTGCTCATTTCGGAGCACTATGTTCCTCCTTTTAGTGACGTTTTGAATTGGAAGATGTTCTCAGTTAATGTTTCAGTGAAAGAAATTCCCAACTTGAAGGACGTTTTGACGAGTATTTCTCCAAGACAGTATATAAGAATGCAAAAAAGAGTGGGACAAATTCGGAGACACTTTGAGATACATTCTCCATCCAAGCGATACGATGTGTTTCATATGATACTTCATTCTGTGTGGCTTAGGAGACTTAACTTCAGAATCCATGATGCTATCATTGATTTTTGAAGTGGCAATAATTGATTAATTACTTCATACAGATTCACTTTGGCAATATTGTTAAATCCATAGGCAAGAAAAATACAACTATTTAAATTTAGGTGTGATCTTTTTTACATTTATCCTACATTTTTTTATCACATCATATGTATATTATTTCTTTTTTCTTTTCAGTTTTTCTTCTATCGTGAGAAGGTGAATATGAAAATAAAATTATAATATAGTGAAATTAAGGAAATACTTATAAATATACGTGAATAGTGAAAACAAGATTAGTTTTGAGTTTGAAATTATTTTCACATACCATGTCTCTTAACATGAAACTTCAACCAAACCTTTTCATACAAATATGCATGAATTTATTCTCAGTTATTACCTTGCCTTGTTGATTTAAAAGGCAATGTATTTCTCATATAAAAGGATAGGTCTTTATCTCACTTTCCCCCCCTATAAATACATGTCCTGAACATACAATATTGGTCTTCAGTTTACATGCTTGTGAAGTTTGAGAAAAAAAAGGAGGGAAATATAATTAATATCCTACAATCTAAAAGATCTAAGGCATTCATATGGATCAGGAAGCAATGGCATCGAGAGATAGTATAATTGACCATTTCGAATCATGTTGATGTCCTAATTCATTCAATTTTGATATGCAAAAAATCCAATACAACAAATTATCTCAGTTCTCATATATATAAGATTCATTTGAACTTTTAAAACATATACATTTTAGGTGAGTATTAACAAAATTCATTTTGAAATAAATTGATTTAGGTTTGAATATATTCATTCTAAAAATAAGTTTACAATAAAACTCAATGTAATTATTTTTTATTTAACTCAAAAGCTTCTTAAAGTTAATTCAACTCAAAGTTAAATTTATCAGAATTAATTCACATTTACTCATAATTATGTTACTGATATTTCAATATAAATTTAAAAGATCTAACATGAATTTAAAAATATACATAATCATTTTATTCATTAAACGTTTAATATTATGTAATAAATTAATTATTTTAAATTTTAAATCATTAGAAAACAATTTTATATATTTACTTATAGTTTCTTACTTATCTTTCTCTACTATTCTGTCAACAACATAACAAAAAGAACCAAAAGCAAGCAGCTAAATTTATGAACGAAAAGTGTTAATGATCAATTTTTAGTCGTTATTATGGGACTAAACAACGTGGAAAAAGAAGGCAGTTATGTTAACGCTAAAAAAAGTTGCCGTTTGTGTCGAGGATTGTTCCTGCTGACGGTCATCGCCTGGGGCAGGCTTAATATGTTTGGATTTATGTTTGGTCCAACAACAAGGCCCAACACCAAATAGCACTCCATTATGAGGAAAATTTGAAATATTGGAACAATTACTAGGAATCTATCAATGTCTAATGAATTCAAAGATTTCTTTGTAATGGATGAAAGATCCATTGAGAAGAAAAAGCGCTAAAAGAAAAAAAAATAGCTGTAGAGATGTTGAATCCAAGAATTGTCACGTCTTTAAAATTGGATAAATTCCGTTAAAAAAAAATTGGATAAATTCAACCAACTAAAAGATAACAATTTAGAGAGCACAACCAGCCTAACACTTTATACTTAAAGATGTATTTGTAGATTTTTAAGGTTTATTTGGATGGAATAAATTTTGGGGTAAAGAATCAATTAAGACTTATTTTTCTATTTTTTATGAATTATTGTAATTAGCTTTGATGTAATAAGTTCATGTGAATTTTGATATGTTTGAAGTCAGTTTTTATGATTGTTAAGCTTCCTAAAGCAATTAAAGTGGTTAGTAGAATTTTATTTCTAGCTAAAATTTGTTAGTAGAATGTTTAAAGGAAAACCTAACCTTTGTACATGAAAAATAAAATCTGAATTTTCTCTTTTTGTGTGAGTTTCTTTTAGTTAAATTTATGATTTTTCATTTATCTTTTCATCTATTTTTTTATATTGTGACGTTAATATCTTTTTCTAAAATAAAACTAAAAGTCACTTTCCTAAGTTTGAATTCTTCAAAACAATCCTTTTTTTTTTTTTGTGGTATCATGATGATCAAACACATACAGCAATGGATTTGAATAAATAAAAAATTCAAAATTCAGAGAGAGTTCAACATAGATAATCTAACACAGAACATGTTGGTGGTGGTCGACGTGGACATGTGAGAGGGTTCGTTGCGGTGGCAAAGACAACAAGTGGAGAACCCGTGGCAAACTCAAAACCTGAAAGGCAACAATGGCGATTTAGAGAAGGTGAAGATGAATAGAGTGAAGATGGAGAGAGGGATTTGTGCCTCTCAAATGACAACAGAGTGATGGTGAGGTTAGGGTTTCGCGTTGGCAATGTGAGGGACAGAGGGTCACAATGAGGATTCTTGAGTGTCGATGTCGATAGGTTTCGTTGCAGAGGTTGTCGAGGAGGAAGAATAATTTAAATTCTAAGGATAGTTTTAGAATACAATTTAAATTTATGATATTATTAATTAACTTAATTATTTTATTAATTTTAATAAATTAAATATTTGTTATTTATAGGTAGTATTATATTATTATTGTTAGCTTTTATAATTACTTAAAAATTTATATTAATAATAATTTTAAGAGTAAATTATACTCATATCCCTTGTGTTGTATCTAGATTGACTTGATATTTCTCATTTTTTACATTCTATAAAAAATCATTTAATTGTTTAGTTCATATTATATCCAGACTCATTCCTTATTAAACATGATTTAATAATTTAGCAATAAGTAGACATAAAATACCATCATCTTCTTCCTCAAAATCACATCTTCAACAACTCTTCTTCACTTACCACCATTATCACCATTACCACCTCCTTCTCCTTTTCATCCCATGACATCATCATCTATTTCTCATCATCGCCATCCTTACCCATCAACATGGCGTCCCAATCAGGGCCGGTTCTGGGCCCATTCAAGGTGTCCAACCGCACAGGGCCCCAAAAAATAAGGGGCCTCAAATATTAATTATTGCAACACATGTTCAATACTGAAAACTAGAGGAAATGGTAATGCTTATTTTTAATAACCAAGGGATCCAAGGTTCAATTCCCACCAACAACAAAGTATTTTTAAATGAGTCGTTTATTTTTAAATTGCCAATTGAGGACCCCGATTTTTAAAAAAGGAAAATATTAAACATGGTATTTTTAAATGAGTCGTTTATTTTTAAATTGCCAATTGAGGACCCCGATTTTTAAAAAAGGAAAATATTAAACA
>CM023950.1:7146933-7173998 GCA_013407115.1 Glycine latifolia
AAGTGGCCAGGCGTTACACTCATGATTTAGTGAATGATCAATTATTATTTGTTTTGAAGCAAGAACAACAGATTAGATAATTACATCAAATTATCATTTAAATGGAAACCTTAGCATATTTTTTGGTTCAACTAAAGTTGATTACTTGTGTTTTTTTAACAGAATGAAACTAAAGTTTTCAATGTCTCCAAACCCGGGTTCAATTTAGCTGCTGCAAATGAATCTGATGAATCTCTCCCACGACAGAAGCAGAAAAGAAAACTCAGTTTCTTAGATAGAAATGAAGTTGTTCTAGCACAAGCTCGAGCTGCAATCAGAGAAGCCAAAAATAAGAATCAAACACAAGATTCAGATTATGTTCCAATAGGTCCGATGTATTGGAATGCTAAGGCATTTCACAGGTACATAATGCACTATTCCATGCATTGCTCTTCATAATGATCAATTACAAATTTGCATTGTAATATTATAAATAAGTCCTAATCAATATTGGAGAATGGATACATAGGCACACCAATTCTTCAAATACCACAAGCACAAGAAGTGAACAATGTTACATGCATTTTTTAAGCAATATCCAATGGTAATAACAAATCACTCATTAATCATACACTCCTTAAAAAAATACTATGGCAGGAGCTACTTAGAAATGGAGAAGCAATTCAAAGTATTTGTGTACGAAGAAGGGGAGACTCCAGTTTTCCACAATGGACCATGCAAAAGCATATACTCCATGGAGGGTAACTTTATACATGCTATTGAAATGAATGACCATTTTCGAACTAAAGATCCCAAGAAAGCACATGTGTTTTTCCTTCCTTTTAGTGTAGTAATGATGGTTCGATTTGTGTATCAAAGAGACTCACGTGACTTTGGCCCCATTAGAAAAACAGTCATAGACTATATCAATCTCATTGCTGCAAGATACCCTTATTGGAATCGAAGCCTTGGAGCTGATCACTTCATGCTTGCATGCCATGACTGGGTGAACACCTTAGTACTACTAATTCCTTATCCTTTCATTTTTGATTTTGAATATATAAATAATTTAGAGTTTAACAGGCATGTGCTATCCATATAGAGGTTTTTATACTATCAGCCAATCAAAAATCATTTTTATTATAATTTTTATGATAATTATTATGGAAGTCAATAAATTTATCATGAATGATAATTTGTGATTGTATGATACCATGAATAATAGTTTGTAATTGTATGATAATATGAATATTATTTATTTAATAAAATTTGAGATAGGGAAATTTCACTAATTAATTTCATGTATATGTTTAGGGACCAGAAGCATCATTCTCCTTACCTTACCTGCACAAGAACTCTATTCGTGTACTTTGCAATGCCAATACCTCCGAAGGATTCAAGCCTGCAAAGGATGTTTCATTTCCTGAAATCAATCTCCAAACCGGTTCAATAAACGGTTTCGTTGGTGGGCCATCTGCATCTAAACGTTCAATTTTGGCTTTCTTTGCTGGAGGAGTTCATGGCCCTATTAGGCCAATTCTTCTTGAGCACTGGGAAAACAAGGATGAAGATATTCAAGTTCACAAGTACCTCCCAAAGGGTATTTCTTACTATAGCAAGCTGAGGAATAGCAAGTTTTGCCTTTGTCCTAGTGGGTATGAGGTGGCTAGCCCTAGAGTGGTGGAGGCAATTTACACAGGGTGTGTTCCTGTGCTCATTTCGGAGCACTATGTTCCTCCTTTTAGTGACGTTTTGAATTGGAAGTCGTTCTCAGTTGAGCTTTCAGTAAAGGACATTCCCAACTTGAAGAAAATTTTGATGAGTATTTCTACAAGGCGGTATATAAGAATGCAAAGAAGAGTAATACAAATTCAAAGACACTTTGAGGTTCATTCTCCACCCAAGCGATTCGATGTGTTTCACATGATCCTTCATTCTGTGTGGCTTAGGAGACTCAACTTTAGAGTCTGTGATGATCAATGACTCTTGTAACTTATGGCTTCATGTTTAATAAATTACTTCATATTATAATGTAGACTTTCCGTCATAAAATAACCTATGTTTAAGAATTTTTTATGCAGATTCGCTGAGAAAACAAATATTTTGAGAGAATTAATATTTATCAGGCTATAATTTTATTAAAATATAACTATTTTTCTCGTAATTTTAATAAATATATTATTAAATTTTTTAAGATAACATTATTTGTTATATGACAAAATTGAAATAAATATTAAAATATCCCATTAAAAAATAATAACATCAATCAATTTAATTTTTTTTCCAAATACTAAAATTACAATCATTTTGTAAAGAAAAAGTAATATGGAGTGAAAGTCATGTTAAAAATAAGTTAGAAATTTAAAAGTAAAGAAAATTTGAAAACCAAGGAAACTTAAGAGTAGTAAGTTCAGCCGTGATTTTCTTTTTATCTCAATTTTTACAATTTTTTACATTTCTTTAGTTTTTTTTTTTCATAAGATATCTAATAGTAATAGAATGGGGGTATCAATGAATCCGTAATCAAACAGAAAATCTCTCTAGGCCGTATTGAATTATGAGTAGAAACCACATAACCATTTAATATAATCTCTAGTAAGTCGTAAATTGTAAAGAATGGTGACAATAAAATCCTTTTGATTTTTCACCACTCCACAAGGATGGAATCGTTTGACTTCGATTTGGTTACTCCTTCCCCCCAACATGCTGCCACGATTTTAAGTTAACCATGTAACACCTTCATATCATGTCAGCCTTCTAGGGCAGGAAAAGGGACCAAGTGACCGACTTCTCCCCCATACACCGATTTCCATATATCTCAATCCTACCATACGCATATATTCATACATATCCTTTTCCTTTTACGTTACATTTCAATTCATTAGATTCTTTCATTTGTTACTTTTAAGACACATGTCACCACCAAAGAGCATCTCATAACAACGTGTCACACCTCTCAAGTACACACGCCAAATGTCCCTTCCCTCCACCTGGTGCTGCTTTCTGTGAAGCACACGTGTCACTCACAACACAACCCTCTTCAATCCATTCCTATAAATCCTCAAACTCATTCCATTCCTCCACATCTCAATCTGAAATCTCAATATCTTCACAAAACTTCCACTTGAGACAAAAGTAGTGTATTAAGACTAAACAAATTTTCAATTTTTCAATGGCGTCGAGGCAACAAAAAGAGGATCGAGCTGAGGCAGCTGCGAAAGTTGCTGCGAAAGAACTCGAACAAGTCAACAGAGAAAAAGACCGTGATTTCAATGTTGGTGTTGCAGACCAACACCGACAAGAAGAACATGAGTTAGATCAACAAAAGCGTGGTGTAATCGGATCCATGTTCAAGGCGGTACAGGACACGTACGAGAACGCCAAGGAAGCTGTCGTTGGCAAGAAAGAACCTTCGACGACTAACGCGTACAGTACCACAGAGGTTATTCACGACGTTAACATTCAACCCGATGACATGGCAGCGGGGGAAGTGAGAGACATTTCAGCAACAAAGTCACCAGGTATCTACAATTCTGCCACTGATGACAACAAAACCGGTTCCAAGGTCGGAGAGTACGCAGATTATGCTTCTCAGAAGGCGAAAGAAACAAAAGATGCAACGAAGGAAAAAGCTGGAGAGTACACAGATTATGCTTCGCAGAAGGCGAAGGAAACGAAGGACAAGACAATGGAGAAGGCTGGAGAGTACACTGATTATGCTTCGCAGAAGGCGAAAGAAGCGAAGGACAAGACAATGGAGAAGGGAGGGGAATATAAAGACTATGCTGCAGAGAAGGCTAAAGAAGGAAAAGATGCTACTATGAATAAAATGGGAGAGTATAAAGATTATACGGCGGAGAAGGCAAAAGAGGGGAAAGATACGACGTTGGGGAAGCTTGGGGAGCTGAAGGACTCTGCGGCTGATGCGGCGAAGAGGGCCGTGGGTTACTTGAGCGGCAAGACAGAGGAAACCAAAGAGAAGGCGGCGGAGACGGCCGAGGCGACGGCTAATAAGGCGGCGGAGATGAAGGATGCCACGAGGGAGAAGGCTGCGGGGACTGCGGAGGCGGCCAAGAACAAGGCCGTAGAGGTGAAGGACAGAGCTGCAGAAACCGCCGAGGCGGCCAAGAACAAGACTGTCGAGACCGCTGAGGCAGCGAAACAGAAAACTGCACAGACAACTGATGCTGCAAAGCAGAAAACTGCACAGGCAACGGATGCAACGAAGCAGAAAACTGCACAGGCAACGGATGCAGCGAAGCAGAAAACTGCACAGGCAAAGGAGAACGCCAAGGTTTCACCTTTATATTAATCTTTTTTAATCTCTTGATTTCATGCTTCTATTGAAAATTTGAAATACAGTGGATTTCGTCCTTGACTAGCTAATCTAACTGTTCCTAAGTCAAAATGGGGTTAACCAAAATCATTATACAGATTTTACTTTTTGTTATTATTTTGGGTGCATCTATGTTTGTATGTAATAATGTGACTAATAATTGTTCACGTTTGAGAAAATTGAGTGGTTTTTGTGGGTGTGATGTGATGCAGGAAAATGTGAGTGGTGCAGATGAAGCAGCAAGGAGGAAAATGGAGGACCTAAGGCTTCAAGGTAAAGGTTATGGAAGTCATGAATCTGCAAGGGGGCGTGGAGATAAGGTGGTGGTGAAAGTGGAAGAGAGTCAACCAGGGGCAATTTCGGAAACACTGAAAGCAGCGGATCAGACCTTCAACGATGAGGACCTAAGGCCTCAAGGTAAAGGGTATGGAAGTCATGTAACTCCAACAAAGCGTTTTTTCTAGTAGTGCGTCAATGTGGAGCGCCGCAAGAAATAAAATAAAACGTGATCTATGATACAGATATAGACGCAGTTTATATTATATTATCATGATGTATGTTTACTTTTTGCTTTGCTTGTTTACAAAAAATGTGTATGTGTACGGTTTTGAAGATTGGTTCTAGGCTCGTGGGAACCATTTCAGCAATAAACACTTTGCGCGTTCTTGTACACATAGTGGGCACTATATATATCATCTAAAACTTCTCTTCATCCATTATAGAATTTGGATCTGTTGTACTGAATGATCACCTTTTTTTTTTTTTTTTTATTTCATTCACCAACAAAATATAAATATACTGGCCATACTCGGTATTAAGCTTAACAACCATTATGGATTTTAACTGCTTAATCAAGTAATGTATCAGTCCACATAAGCAGTTCATTATTTTTTTTCAAGTCATGCCATAGTCGACTACTTAAGGAACTTATCAACTACTAGCACTCTTGATTTTTACTATAATATATCAATTTACGTCAAGAGATTTCCATATACTAATTAATTAGTCATTGCCTAGAGTTCTTAAGGGGTGTCTAAATTACTAGCACTCCTTGAGATTTGTCTTGGAGATTCCAAGCTTCCCTTCTCTCATAATTCCGAATCTTGTTAAAATATCAGCAAGCTAATTTTCTGTACTCTAGTTCTTAAGCTTCCTTCATTCTATTCTGCTTTCCGCGAGCATTATGTTTGGTTTTATCATTGATATGGCTGATTCGTTATCAACTATATCACAGTATCTTCTACTAGTTTTTCCCTAAATTTTTCCAAGATTTGTTTAAGCCAAATTGCCTACTTTGCTGTTGTTTGTGAAACTATAATAACTTTTTAGCAGCGGATCGAGCTATAATCTATTATTACTTATATATTTGACTTTCATAAAAAAACATTGATGTCAATCTCTTACTCATTATGTGATTATAGTACTCATAAGATTTTAAAACCTCATTCTTCCCAACTCATTTGCTCACTTTGGTACCAAGATTTTTTGTACCAATTGTGAAGTCTGCTTGGTTTAATAATATTTTTTGCATACTGTTCCAAAAAGAAACTTTGGTACCAAGATCTAAAAAATATAATGATTTATTATTTATTTAATTATTTTATTTTTTGAGTAAGAGTGATATATGGAATCTGGTATTGAATTATACAACATTCATGTAAGAATGAGAAATTTATACACTGTTGTGGAAGTAAAACAGAAGGCATCCATTGTTCTCCCTATCGGCCCATAGCGTTTTCAGAAGACCCTTCGTACAGAAAAGGGTCTCGATCATTTTGAGTTACTTCCCATGGGGACATGTCTCAATTATTTTGACAAAATCTTTTTGAGGCTTCTCAGGAGACAAAACGAGGTTTAAATTCAAGTTAGTGAAATTATTTGATGCTGGGTCAGATAGCCAATTACACAGTGTTTTAATATTCGGGTCTCTACTTTATGGACATCACTCCATGATTTTACATTACCCCATTATTATTGGGCTTTTCTTCTTCCTAATTGGCCCAAATATTTTTCCTGGTCTTTAGGAGCTTTTTAAGTGTGTTCTGTTCCAACCTTGCCCTTATTATTTATATTGAAACAGGGACTGATGCGGGCATTAAAATATTTATTCTGATGATCTCATACTAGTACCATACCGGTCCCTCAAACATAACCAGAAACACATATAATTAAT
Source organism: Glycine latifolia (assembly GCA_013407115.1). NCBI lineage: Eukaryota > Viridiplantae > Streptophyta > Magnoliopsida > Fabales > Fabaceae > Glycine > Glycine latifolia. Next base: position 7,153,422 of record CM023950.1, read on the forward strand.
TAAAAATATGAGAAGGGAACGTAACACACTTTTTATTACATATTTTACTATTAATTTAAAATTTACATATAAATTACAATTTTTTTCTAGAAACACACGACAGGGATGTTTGTTCTTAGGCACCCAAAAAATTAGTTAGCTCTTTATTTTTATTATTATTATTATTATTATTATTATTATATTTCTGTGATGCATCTTTAAGGTGCATGACTTTACAATAAGTTTTCTAACCCCTGCCCCTGGGACCAACCTTTCCATTCACCATTTGGATTCTTCCACACACATCAAAAATCTTAAATTCGAAGGGTTCTTCATTCACCTCATGTATGTTGGTTGTTCTTGTTCATAATCATAGACATGTGTGGCTGCAGCTCCATTATTTCACATCTATTATTGGACCACTTACGTTAGTACGTATAATCCTACGTGCTATGATTAGTAAGAGACTTGCCTTCATCTTTCTAATACAATAAAGATTTAAATATGTTTTAGTCTTTTAGGTCTCTAATAATGTCTAATAAATTATCAATTTTTATTTGAAATTTTTTATAATTTTTTTTATTGAATATATGATATTAAAATTTTTATTTTAAACCTTGTCGTATTATATGACATTATCTCAAAGGTAAATATATATTAAGAATTAATAGTTGAGATGATGTTATCACTTAAAAACTCAACAAAAATTTAATATATCACGATTCAATATAATAATTTTATAATTTAAATCTCAACCATATTTAAAACTCCAATAAAATATAACAAACAAACTTGGCTGCTTGGATGAGGTACACGACAATTTATACCTACAAATGGAGATTTTGGAGCAGTGACCTTTTGATAAGCACAACATGGTAATAGCCAATTTATACCTACAAATCTCAGTTGCGGAATTAATGATACACCTAGAGTATGGAAATTAATTATATGTGGATTTTTGTGTAAAAACTATAAGTTTGAGTATATTTTTAATATATAATTTGATTATATTTTGAAATTATGGAATATAGTTTCAGATTTTTAAAAAAAGTCATAATTTCAGAAATTAAAGTGGTAGCACTTACTAATTTCGGGACTAATTTAGAAGTTTATTTGAATTTTATTATTTCTTGAACGAGTTCAAATGTGTATAAGAGAGAAGAGCTCTGCAATACTTTAGATACGCAGTGGGAAAGTTTTTTTGTTTATTAAATAATAATAATAATAATAATAATAATAATAATAATAATAATAAAACAAAAAAAAATGTCTTGGACTGGCCACACCTTGTGATTATGCCAAGTATTTTTGTGAAAATAATATTGTTTGGCCTCTTTAAATTTTAAAAAAAAAGAGTAAATAATTTTTATATTGATAATATAAAGATTTTTTACATTACCATTTAATCATATACCGTTATATAATAAATTAATTGACTTTTAAAATAATTCTTATAATAATTTCTAATTGATTGTGTAAATTTTACCATAACAATCCATAAAACTTCAAATTCTAAGGAAAACAAAAATAGTCTTAGATGACGGAGGAGAGGCAATTTGATTAGGATTTGAACTCCAAAGTCCAAAGAATAGAATCTTTTCTTTCACCATATTCTTATGTGCCAATGTGTAAAGGAGAGAAAATGACGAAACAGATTAAGACAATTAGATTCAGAATCATTTACACTTTCACTGAATAAGGAGAGAAAATGATGAAAAACACGAAGAAAAATATTATTTAAATGAAGAGAAAGTAAAAGAAAAACAGATAAAGAAAAAAAACACTTTATGAAGAAAAAAATCTTTTATTTTAATAATATATATAAGAAACAAAAAAATATAACATTTTTTGTGACACTTATTTCTTTTCAAAATATAACATTTTTTGTGACACTTATTATTTAACGTGAATCCTTTAAACTCCAAAATGCTTCTCCATAATTTAAGTTTCCTATTAACTTCATTTTTGGTCTCATCACTAAGCATAACATCATCTGCAAAAGGCATATATCATGACACTTTCACTTAAATATATTTTGTTAGCTCATCGATCACTAAAGTAAAGAGATAAGGACTAGGGTCCAACCTTGGAGTACACGTACCATAATAGGAAAATAACTTGATGTTCCATTACAAATTTTTACACATGTGTTAGCCCCATCATACATATCCTTGATGATTGCATTTACATACTTTAATGTTACTTTTTTCTTCTCAAGAATCCACCATAAAACTTTTTTTAGGACCCTATCGTATGCTTTCTTAAGATTTATAAACACCATATGTAATTCTTTCTTTTTTTCTTGATATCTTTCCATTAATTGCTGTATCAAAAAAATGACTTTTATGATACATCTTCTGACATAAATCCAAATTGATTTATAATAACCTTAGTCTCTCTTTTCAAGCAATGTTCAATAAATCTCATCCACAACTTCATAGTATGACTCATACGCTTAATGCTTTTATAATTAAAATAATTTTGGATATCTTTTTTATTTTTATAAATAGATACAAACATATTTTTCCTCCAAATATTAGACATTTTATTTATTTGAAAAATTTTATTAAAAATATTGGTCAACCATTTTATTGTCACATCCCACATGTCTCTTCACACTTCAATAAGGACTTCATCTTATCTCAAAACTTTATTATTCTTAGTTCTCAATGATTTCCATATCTTTTTCTATCATATTTATCTTTTCCTCTCTCATTATAGTGTCTACTAGCATTTAACTATTAAAATATTTATTTTTTATCTTTTTCTTATTTTAGATATTGGATAGATTACTGGATGTCCGTTATTATTTTTAAAATAAATGCTTATAAAGAGCAATCAAAATCCACCGTGAACGTTGTAGTCCAGTTATTTCTACTATTGATCATTTTAACGTACAAAGTATAAAGTCATACCCAATTTTGGTCGATATATATTTTCTCCACTCAACAAGCAAGGTCCACCAACCTTCAGCCTCATGCTGATTGCTTAGATTGATTAGGATTCCTCATACTTTATAGAATATTCTGGTCTATACGAAATCTTGATGCAATAAGAAAGAAAAGAAAGTAAAAAAGAAAATAAAATAATAATAATAATAAGCAATCAATCAACTCGCGCGAGAGACAAAAGTGATATTCAGGAACCACCGTTCAGAGAGACAGTGCCACGTGACTATACAAATAGCAGTTGCAGTTACATACAATTACATATGCACTGTGGAACACATAATAAACATAATACAACTTCTTCCATTGACCATTGTTGTTGTTGTTGTTGCTTTTGTTCTTCCTCGCCATGCCAATGTTGTCTTCGAGAGGCTTCATCGCTTATCTCGTATCTGCTTTCTCTTGTGCTGTTCTGTCTGCGCTTTTTCTCACCAACCACATCCATCATGATGATAACAAGCCAATTACTTTGTTAGCCTCTCGTGTGTCTGAGACTCTTAAAGTTTGGCCAGTAAGTACTTTGCTTCTTCTCAACCATTTTTTTCAGGTGTTATTGTGAACAAAAAAGGTTAATGCGCACCAGCTTGGCAACATGGTATGGTATGGTATAGTTAGCAGATAATCATGTCTTATAAGTATGTGTTCAGGACTCAAGAGTTCAATCTCCGAATTTTATGTATGAAAAAATATCTGTCAAAAGGATTTAGTAATTCCTTAAATAGATCTTGTTCGAGAAATTAGTCTTTGGCTCACTACCAAGAATATTCGGGATAACCAAAATAAATAAATAAAAGGTTAATGCATGGTTGTGTTGTGTGCAGGACTTGGAGCCAAGTTGGAGACTTGTGTTAGCAACGGTTATTGGGTTTTTTGGATCAGCATGTGGAACCGTTGGTGGGGTTGGAGGTGGAGGCATTTTCGTTCCCATGCTCAATCTGCTTCTTGGCTTTGATACTAAGTCTGCTGCTGCTCTTTCTAAATGTAATAAGCACTTTTCTCTTGACTACTTTTCTGGACATGGTGTTAATTTCTTGATTGTGGTTTCTCAAAAATTGGTTGAAATCTGTGGTCACATCTGTGTCTTTTTATTTTTTGTGTTTGTGGCACTGTTCATAAATAATTGACTTATGTGGTTGGTGTTTTGAAGTTATGAAAACTATTTTTGTGTTATTGACTTGTTTTGTTGTCCAGTACTTTTGTTAACGACAAATATTTAGTTATTAGTATTATTAATTTTTTGTTAATGGGAAGATTTCAACCCGTGATCACTCCTTCCTATTCTTCTCCCTTTACCACTATATCAATCTTATATCTCCTTTATCGTTCAGGTATGATAATGGGGGCATCAGCATCATCGGTTTGGTATAATGTGAGAGTGCCGCATCCAACGAAAGAGGTGCCCATATTAGACTATGATCTGGCTCTTCTCTTTCAGCCTATGCTCATGCTTGGAATCACTGTTGGTGTTGCTCTCAGTGTTGTCTTCCCTTACTGGCTTATCACTGTTCTCATCATCATTCTCTTCATAGGTCAGTGTAATAACTAAAAAAAAAAAAATACTTCCAATTTTGAATGAGTCAATTTTTAGGCCACAGTCATAGAACAATGTTTTAGTCTCATTTTTTGAAAAAAAAGAAATTGTATTTTTTATTTTTGTTCAGGGACTTCTTCAAGGTCTTTCTTCAAAGGAATCGAGATGTGGAGGGAAGAGACTGTTTTCAAGGTCAGAATTTCATGATTTGAGACAATGAACATTAATTCTTTTAAAGCCATGAACCCAAGATTTTACTTTTTGGGACAAGTCACTTATAAACTTTGTCTTTAATCTTTGTTTGCTATTTTGCAGAGAGAAAAGACCAAGCAGCGAGCGACGTTGGTTGATTCTCATGGTGAAGATAAGACAGGCATGTACAGTTTCACAATAGTATCTCTGCATCATCCTAAGGGAAAAAAAATTATTAGTATAGAAAATTTTCTATTCATGAAGGATTTCGATGTTTTAAGCATATGATTGTTTCTTTGACTGCATATTGAGGGTTAATGACTTTGTTTCCTGAAATTTTCAGTTAGAATCGACACAAAATATGAACCGTTGATTCCTAAAGAAGAGAAGTCAACTATAGTATGTAAATTTCTCTAATACATTTGACAATTTTTTCATTTTGCTCTATTTGAAATGTGTAAATTTTGCTGATTTAACCTTTTTCTCACCTCAAAACTTTTCAGCAAATTTTATGTCTCAACCTTAGGTGGAAGAGGATTCTGGTACTGATTGTGGTGTGGGTTGCTTTCCTTCTAGTTCAAGTCATCAAGGCAAGTTCCCTCTCCCCTCTTCCTTCTCTCTGTCACTCACAAGTCTATTCAATTGTGATAATGTGTGTAACATTTGTTTTTGGTCTGCAGAATGATGTAGAGGCATGCAGTCCATGGTATTGGGTGCTTTTTGGCTTGCAGGTTTGATACTAAGATCACCTACATAACCTCAACATGTTACTGAACTTTTTTTTATCGGCAAATGTTAGTTTGTTAGAATGTGAGTTTTTGTTAGCAGAGGGGAAATGTTAGTTTGTTAGAATGTTAGTTTTGTTAGCAGAGGGGATAAAACCGGCGACATGTTACTGAACTTATTATGCTGAGGGTTGGACTAATTTGTTTGCACTTGTTCTCTTTCTGTTTCAGTTTCCAATTGCACTTTTGGTGTTTGGCTATGAAGCAGTGAAGTTGTACAAAGAGCACAAAAGGAGAATGAGCACAGGGAACCTAGAATGCATCTGTGAGGCTTCTATAGAATGGACTGCTATGAACCTTGTATTTTGTTCATTGTGTGGCATTGTAGGGGGAATTGTTGGAGGCCTACTTGGTTCTGGAGGTGGATTTATTTTGGGACCTCTTCTTCTAGAGATTGGTGTCATTCCTCAGGTAAAGTATATAGTATATATGCTCTTTCAATTGAGCCAACATAGTTAAATTTGGAGCATATTTGATCATAATATTGTAGGTTGCTAGTGCTACAGCAACATTTGTGATGATGTTTTCATCATCTCTGTCAGTGGTTGAATTCTACCTTCTCAAGAGGTTCCCCATTCCTTATGGTAATTTACATAAAATCCTCAAGCTTTAGTCCTTTTCTTCAATTTACTTGGCCATTAATACTATCATTCTAGAGTCTCTTGATTTGGATGTGATCTTATGACTATAAGTATAATAACTCTTGCATACTTCATTGTATTTCTTTGCAGCATTATACCTCACCTCAGTGTCTGTTTTGGCTGGCTTCTGGGGACAATTCTTTGTAAGAAGATCGATTGCATGTCTTGGGAGGGCATCAATGATTGTATTCATCCTCTCAGGTGTTATTTTTGCTAGCGCCCTCACCATGGGTAAGGAAACCAACCTCAATTGATCTATAAAAGTTTTCTGCCTAAGTATTAATAAAGTACCTAAAATATTACATATACTTTGTTTTGAAGTCCAAAAAAAAAAATACCTATATAATACATCTTTTTGTATTGAAGTGTCTACTTTTAACATTTTTTTTTCTTTCAGGTGTGGTTGGCATTGAGAACAGCATTCAAATGATAAACAACCATGAGTTCATGAGATTCTTAGGCTTCTGTTCCAGTCAGTGATATATTTTATTCTAGAGTGCATTGCATTGGGCATAGCAAACAACAAGGAAAATACAAAGTTGGTGTGAATAAGACTTGTAAAATTAAGTGTGTGGGACAATGGCACTACCAAATGCTGGTCAATGTCTAGTTGACCAACAAGGAAGATCAGTGTCAAATTATTTGCCTTCCGATCAGTGAGAATAAATTTGTGAATGGGTGTTAGCTCCTCGCTGACCCATATCTTATAGTGGTTTAATTTATATGGATGAGTGTTAGCTCCTCGCTAACACATCTTTTAGTGGTTTCAGATGTATTGAATTTGTGTCAGAAAAAAAGAATGATGGAAATGATATCAGGTTGTTTTATATGTTTGGATGTTCAAAAAGATCAAGATACCTCTGCCCCCAAAAGTTCAGTTATTCTCATATAAAATTAGTGGAGCTCAAGAAGCTTAGATCTGAAAAGATAACCATATATTCAATATGCTTTAAGACTTATTAGACCTCGTAAATTCAAGAAAAATGATTACTTAAAAAAATAATTCTTTCACATTCCATATGTTAATATACACATATAGATAAAAGGAAATAATAGAGAAAGGTGATAGATGTAATAAATATATTTGATATGACAAGATCATAAGAAGAAAAAGACAAATATGAAAGATGTCAATGAGATAATCAAAAATGATTCTTAGGTACCTTGTGGACTATATACATATTGAAAGAGATAGAAAGAGTTGATAGATAAATAATTGATAAGATTAATGATATGATGTGTTTGGAATAAAAAGATAAGAAAGAAATATTGATGAAGTGTTTGTAAACTTGGAGTGTTTAAATATAAGCATCCATAATTCATATACAATAGTATCATATAAATCATAGTCCATAGACTTAGCGCATTAATGTAAAACTCTATTGTATTTTTATAGTGGGGGAATCATTTATTTTGTGGAAAAATAGTGATTGATTCTCTTGTGTTGTAAAAAAAAATTTAGATCAACACACATTATAAATCAAAATTTCTGATTCAATGAGTTAAAAACCATTCGTGATTTTAAAAATAAATACCATATTTTAACTAGCACGAATGGACTAATTTATCTGACATAACATTACATTTTCTTTAACATTATACTAGAAAGTTACAAAATATTCAAACTTACCTATCCTTTGAGGGTTAAAGTGGACGAAATTTCTAGGGGCATATCATTCATGCTATATGTATATCCTTCCAGCGTTACGGCCTTCAACCAAAAGTGAAGCATGAAATTAAATAAATAAATATGGCTGTCCTAGTCACGGAATTTGGTCATAAATGTGTGTTTGGATTGTTTCAACAAATTGAATGAACCGAAATTTTGGTATCCAGATTCGTATTCACTGTGTGGAAATGAGGTACGGTATGCATCGTTGGAATCTTGTCGTGTACTATGTACAGAGTGGTCATCATCAATTTGGCCACGTTGCCGGATCAATAGTATCTCATTCACCCTATCTTTGTTCCTACAATACTACGAAATTTAACTTTGTCGTTTTACGTGAATTATTTACTATAAGGTAGTATTAAAGAAGAAAACAAAAATGATGTTCTTTCTGTCGACTAACGAATTACTTTATTTGTAAAACATTTTAAAATCAATTGTCTCGATTTCTCTTCTCAATGAGATCTGATCAAATGCTTTGCAACTTAATTGTAGTGGTTCAACCTCATTTAAACAACATAATTTATTTTTATAAGAAATATAAAAAAATATTCTTAAAAATAAAAAAAGAATTACTAAGAGAGTTATAAAAATCCATATAACTTACTCAATCAACTTAACTATATTTAATTATGAAATATCAATTTATTTATAAAAAATATCCATAAAATTTAAAAATGATATCTGAATTTTTATAACGACTTACACAGTCTATTTATTCAACTGAGTTACAGTATCTCAGTCGATTTATTTTAATTTGTACAAAATAATGAATTTTACTTACCATTATATATATAGCCAAATATTTATAAAATATCTTTTATAGCTAAAATGTCACTTGTCAAAAGGTCACTCGAAGGGTATACTTTTGATTTCTAATAATATGTAGCCTACTACTTCCTCTTCGTAACTGATAAGAGCCAATTCCAAACCCCAGCGACCATCATTGTCTCCATTGAATAATGTGTTTAAATTTAGATTGAAGCCGAGAGGCATAAACAAATCATATTGCTCCCTGACAATAATTGAATGTTGACTGTTGAGGCCTGAGGGTGCTTCTGGCCAAATTGGTAATGGTTAATCTGATGTTTAGCCATAGATTTAAGAATAAAGGAACGTTAATTAATTAAGAAAATAATTTCGGAGGAAACAAATAAAATAAAAGACGTCTCTCTCAGCTTGTCATTGAAGATCAACAATTAGCTACACTTGGTTAATAATTATTATTATTTGAAGAAATAATGGTATATTAAATAATGCCTGTACAATATTTTTATCATTTTCTACTTTATTTTATTCTCTCTTTGTGTTACGTTACATCATTTATTATATCTGTCAAGTGATCTCCCTTTTATTATTATTTTTCTATCTTTTCCATCTTCCTGCACCTAAAAAATAAAGTGTACAAGAATTATTTTCCATTTTGCAGTTTTTAAAAGATAGGTATCGGAAGGGATGTTTTTCACTACGTCAGCATGAGAATCTGAGACTTCTCGTGGGCAAATTAAAACACGAAAAATGGTTGCGATCATATTGGAAGTCTAAAAAATGTCTTTTAATCTTCAGGTGTATTTTTTTAATGTTTACATGAAAAAAAGATAGAAATTAGATGGAAAATAAAGATAAATTACATATAACAAAATGTATGGTTTTAATTTTTTATATTTAAATAATGAAATTGTTCAAACATCACTTCTCAACAATCGAGCACATAGATAAACTAATATTGAATTATTCTAACTTACGCAAATGACGAATTTCCCCGATATTTGCTCAATATAAAAACAAAAGAAACGAAATGCAAGAAATAAATCCATCATTGATTTCAACATTCCTGTTACTATAAAATTAAAAATGAAATTACCCGGAGAAGAAACAGAACACAGAACCCAAAGAACAAAAATCGAAGAATGACTTGAAACATGTTTATAATGTTTTCATATCAAGAATATCATCCAGCATAAGAGTACATGATAATGAACACTGTTCACAAACAAGTCAACGGTACCAATTGACAAAGGCATCTTTGACCTATCGTAAGCATGAGAAACAAGGCACAGAGTATATCATAAAGGTATTCTTAGTAGTGAAAGCTCTCGGAGTATCCAAACTTCTTTTTGAAGATGCAATATGGAAGACTTGAAAGGATTTGGCGAGCACCCGGCTTCATACAAGTCCTACCCAACCCAAACCAGTTCTGGAAACCAACCCAAGGCTAAATGAACATGCCCCCAAAACAATTCCGACGGACATCAATGAAAGAGGGAAATGATGCAGGGGCACGCTAAGAACATGGAAACAGTCGCACGGGAAATAGCACTTGCCAGATGAACTACTTCTGGCTGCTGCCTTGGAAGACTTTCTTTGATGGAGAATGCATTAGTGGTTTAAAATCTGAATTGATAACAATATTTCCCATTCCTGCCTCCATGGCCTCCCTCTCATCTTTGTCCTTTCTCTTCTGATCCGAAACGGAAGTTTCAGCAGCAGGGTTGTGATTAGAAGGCACAGATGGCTCCAAAAGGCGTGGACCAGTATTCATCCATGGATGGAGAAGGCACTGACCAGCTGTTGGCCGCTTCTCAGGAACAAAGTCAAGGATAGGAACCAAAAAGTCTGTCATATCATTTGCATCTTTCTCACTCAAGTCATACTTCTCCAAGAGGACTTTATTCAAGGGCCAGAATCGCAACCGTCGGATGTGCCTTAAGTCACCATATCTATTAAAGAAATCACGGGAATAACGGCCACCTAGTGCTATCTGAGAATTATAATCCGCAGCCTCAAGTTAATCATGAACAAATGAACCATAAAAGACCAAAGAAATGGAAAGAACAGTACTGTTACCTTACGTGGCATCATTCCAAGAAGTTCCATCATTAATGCTAAGTGGTCCTGAGATAAATTAAAAAGGAACACACTTACATCAGACATTTTTTTACAAGCACTTACATCAGACGTTAACATCAAAACTGAAGCACAAATACAAGAAAAATTATTTCAAAATGTCAGCACTGAAAATAAAGCTAAAATAACAAAAAGAATGAAGAAGTCACTCCCAAGCAAAGCAAATTATTACGCAGACCTTGGAATGAATAAGCACATCCAGTAAGTTGCAAATGTAAACAGCACACAAACCAAACCATTTCACCGACAGGAACACGATCTGCCTGAATCAACCAATTTGCCTAATAATCTTTTCTTTTTATGGAATTTTTGCATAATAATCATTAGGCAGGCTAAAACTCAAATGGAACAAACTTCGGTCTGTCTTGATATTGTAGAAAAGGGACGTTGCTGGTTTACTTTGGACTATGGTGCCACAACCCACAAAGCTAAGCTCTATTCCTTGCTGCTGGTACAAAAGCCTATATCATAAATTAGAGATGTAATATAAAACCATTCGTGTCATTCACCTAACAACTTAAGTTATTTCAATAGTATGTTCACAATATCGTACTCACGGCCTATGACCATAAGGTCTAAAGTTCAATCCTTGTAACCCTCATTCTTCCAATAAAATGTGGAATTTCAGCACAAGTGTTCTCATGTATTGTCCATGCTTCAGGTACAAAGAGTTCTTGTGTGTGGGACATGTTATGTTAGATATGTAATATAAAATCATTCATGAGTCTTTAAATAACCACTTAAGTTTTTGGAATAGTATGTTCATGACATGGTGTCAAAATCTCTATGACTAATGCAGTCTATAGTTCAATAATCCCTGTTATCCTCATTCTTTCAATAAAAAGTTGAATTTCAGCACAAGATAAGTATGTTCATGAATTGTCCATGCTTTGAGCACAAATATCTTTTACATTTGGGGTATGTTAGAGATTTAACATAAAAAATAAAATAAAAGCATTCATGTGTCTTTACCTAAGAGCTTAAGCTTTCAAAATAGTTGGTTCATGACAGATTTTTCCTTCATCTAAAACCAATCACTAGGGTATCTAAAAAGACTGGCTCCCTCCATGTCCCAGATGCAGTCCGTCTTGATATAATTGGGAAGGGGACATTGGTGGTTAGTGGTTTACCATGTACAGGTTACGATCACACAATGCTTGGCCCAAGCTCTCTTCTTTGAAAGGAGCTGAGTTTTGTATATTGCTTTTGTGGTCATCTGCTCATCTGCAGGGGATTATTTCAATGCTTTGAAATTTCATAATGAAAAATTAATAGGTGATGAGGTAACTCCTACTATGAGGGGCTTTAATGCTTTTATATAGGAATCTGACCTCCTAGATTTAACTTTACCTAATGCCCAAGTTCACGAGGTCAACTAGTAGAGCACACAATTTCCTGGTTTGGGCAGATTATGACCAAGCATGATTGTGAAAAACTCACAATGCACATCTTGAGGTTGATTTTCAAACATGTGGATCATAAGGTTCATGACTCAATGTTATCCATCATAGGTTGATTTTCAAAATGCACCATTTTCATTCACTCTCTCAAAGGGTGACTTGCAAATCCAATTGAATTATGAAATTAATGGTTACAGTGTTCACAAGAACTTGGGAAGATACATTCCGGTATCTTGTCTGAGAAACTTCAGCTTAACATGTTTCTTATCAGCTCTTTCCACTTTAAGAATGTGTGGATAAATAACCATGCCTTTCTCCCTAAGCAGAGATTTCAAAGCTACCCCATCATTCCACACCAGTTGAAGGAATCAAATAACAGCATACAAAACAAATAGCCATAAGACTTTAACCTTCTTGCTTCTGCCAAACATTCGAACTCAATAAAGAACTGCTCCAAATTATCCAAACAAACCTAACCTAAATTCATTAAACACACCAAAGGCCAACGCCATTTACAATTGCCTGCTGGACTAAGTTGCTCCACAACTAAATCAGCAGCTGTCTCTGAATTTGAACAACACTTTAAACATCTATCAAGATTCAAGAAATTAAATCTTGTTAGGTCTAGAACCCACAAAAAATTATGAGCGTTAATACTATTTAGTGCTACATTACAAGTGAATGCACTTTAGAGGGAGCTCTGAAATTTGGATTTTCAGAGAGCCTCTTGTAACACCCGTATGTCTAATACCATAAGTATGCATTAATTATTCTATTTATTTGTTTTATATTGTGTATTAATCTCTATAATTTCACAATATAAAACAAATAAATAGAATAACTAATGCATAATTACAGTATTAGAGATATGGGTGTTACATCTCTCAATAAGAAATATCTTTTATTGGGAATTTAGGAAATGGAAGGACTTACAAGTTAACACAACTGAAGAAAATTTAACTTTCTGCAACACCAATTCAACCCATAATGCTAGCTAGGGTCCAGCCACATTATGCTTAAGAAATTATATGAAACTAGGCATTAACTCTTTGTTTTTCAATTTCATCTAAGAAATTATATTATATTGTTCTACAAAGCACTCTTTTCTTGCTAACGTATCACCCTAATTACTTTTACCTGGATAATTCTCAATCCCCCTTTATATTTTTTCGATTTCTCTCACTTCTCTCTCCACGTGTTCAATTGCATTCTGTTATGCATAGTCTATAGTCTATATTAGATTTTTCTACTTTATCCCACCTTCAATTTAAGATTATCCCCTACATTTCATCACACAACTGTTCATTCCATGTCACTAGATATCCACTTAAAATTCAGTTCATGGAAATATTATTTCTTAATGCCCATCCTAGTAGTACTTTTTTCTATTGAACATTAGAACCATAATGTTACCATCAAGTATCAATAAAGTAATATGATATCACAGGTGCATCAGATCACAAAAATTCACATTCATTTTACCTATCACCTTTCATCACCCCAATTCTACGGGAAAACCGTAAGTAACCACAGTCAGTGCTGTTAAAAACCAGCCATGTCGGCATCATGGCGGATTGTGGTGGTCTACAACAACTAGCTTTTTGTGGTATGGTTCTCCTAAGGTTCTTATCAACATTGGTCATATGTCTAGTCAATGTGCAATCTCAACCCACTAAGAGCCGATGTTCTGATGGCTGCACACTGCAATGCTTAACTTAACCTTTCCGGTTAGCACCTTCATAGGTAGCCCTTTCCATAAAACTGGCAACTTACTTTGCTAACATATGTCACATTGCCACTAATTGGTGAAGAGGACCATTTTCAAATTTATGAGGATCAAATACAATAAAAATAAATGGAGGGCCAAAAAACAAATTTAACCATATTTACATAGACCAAAAACATAATTAAGCCAAAAAATAGAGTAGCCATGAAAATCATCTACTTGGATAGTGCACATTGTTCCTGCCGCCCATTTCATGATCATTGCTGGAATTCACAGATCTGATTCAGCCTTCACCAAATGTACCTTACCATACAGGCTACAACATATCTTTTATCGAGTCTGTAGTTTTCAAACATCCGAAGTTTGAGTCTAAACATCACAAGAAATCCTTTTTCTTACTTTTTTGGGGGAAAGGGGGGATATGCTAGCTAAAAAAACATAGGTTCATTTCCCATAACTGGTAAGGATGGACTCAAATATACTATCGAATATGTCATCATTAACATATTTAATTAAATTCCAACCTTCTGTGATCAGGTAGAACATATAAATAAGTAAACAAAATAAACATACCTCATCCCTATCAAAGTTGTCACCACTGTGAGGATCAAATAATACATCTCCAGTTGCAAGCTCAAAACAAATGCAAGCAAAGGACCAAAGATCTGCAGATGTAGAATATTTTGACCCAAGGATCACCTCCGGGCACCGATACTGTCTTGTCTGGATATCATTCGTAAACTGTTTATATGTCCAGCAGGCATTACCAAAGTCCACCAACTTGCACTTGAGATCAACCGATGCCAGCAGCTTCTGTCTCATAGAGCGGCTTCCTCTTTTGTTATCCTGCTCTTTCAACTTTGTTGCATCAGCATCCGATAACCGACTAGTTCCTGCAGAACTAGAAGCCTGTTCTCTGGCAGAACTCGCATTGGGAGATGACTCCACAGCCCCAAAGGTTTCAGCATTACCCTCAACTCCTTCACAAGCTTCCTTCTCAACACATCCATGGGCTGCTTGCTTAGCTTTTCTCTTAATCTTTTTCTTATGATTCTTAACCAAATCCCCATTCAACGTCTTTGTATCTTTCATCCCTGCCGACTCGATCGCCATCTTATCTTTATTATTAGGAAGAATAAGTGGTGCCCCAGACTTCCTAGGATCCTTAGACGGATCAATTGTCGACAAGAGCAAGATGTTTTCGGGCTTCAAGTCAGTATGTATGATAGAAAGCTGCTTGTGCAAGTAATCCAATCCAACCAGAATATGAAAGCAAATCTCCTTCACCATGGCAATAGGCATACCCCGATAATCCGAGTACTTAATAAGAGTCAAAAGATTATCCCCAAGGAACTCAAACACCATGCAAACATGCTGTCCATTGGGACCAGAATGCTTGAAATGGTCCAAAAGTTTCACCACACACTTCTTATCATCAGGATCTCCCTCCGCAATCTGCTGCAAAATTGTTATCTCATCCATGGCCGCCTCAGTGTAGTGTTGCGCACTCTTCTGAACTTTCAAAGCCACGTATCTCTGCAGATCTCCACACACACAAAAAAAAAAAAAAAACACAAACACAAACACAAACAAAACAAGTCAACAAAAATCGAAAATAAAAAATTGCTCCTAATTTAGTGTCAAACCATCGCTAAATGCCAATAATCTCTTGTATTGTCTCTAGATTAGAAATTAAACAAACAAAACAAGTCAACAAAATCAGAAAGAAAAAAAATCGCTCCTAGTTTAGTGTCAAACCATTGCTAAATGCCAATAATCTCTTGAATTGTCTCTAGATTACAAACTAATCAAACTGAAACAAAAACAAAACAAGTCAACAAAATCAGAAAAACAAAAACTACTTCTAGTTTGGTGCGAACCATTAGACTAAAAATAACAAAACAAGTCAACAAAATTCGAAAAACAAAAATTGTTCCTAAATTAGCGTGAACCGTTGCTAAATGCCAATAATTTCCCGTACTCTGTCTAGATTGGAAATTGATCAGACTAACAGGTAACTGAACTCAAAAAAACATTTCATGAATAAACCTAAAACAACGAATTAGGGGGAAAAAAGATTGAAACAAAACGTTTAAGAGAGAGAGAGAGAGAGAGGAAGAGACAGAATGTTTGGTGTCCCAAGCGAGCCAGACAGTGGAGAAATGGCCCCAGCCGAGTTTACTCTGAACGACGTAGCGACCGGCGCTGAAGGCGTCGCCGATTCGGACGGCGTGGTAGCCGCCGCGGCGGTAATCCTCGGTGCCTTCGTCCTCGGAGGTGAAATCGCTGCTGTCGTCTTGGTGCTGCTGCTGGTGCTTGTCCCCCATTTTTTCATTCACTCATACAATTACGAGAAAGAAAGAACAATAACAAACACGCACGCACCGTGTTTGATAGAAAGAATGAAAGAAAGAAATGGGAAATGAGTTAGTTTCACTTGGCTTGGCTTCCCGGTTATTTTAATTCAGTGAGTGTCATCTTCATTCATTCCACAACAACATGAATAGTCCACCCCCTTCACTTCCCTTCTCACGTGTCCTACCACTCTCTTGTATAAAGATATATTTCAAATAAATTATTACTTTCCTTTTGCCTTTTCTTTATTGTCATTGCTTGGATTTTGATGTAAAGTGTTTATTGGGTGCTTTTCTTTTAAGATATGATATCATGATATGGTGATATTGCATTTTTAGAAGAAAAAATATCTATAAATATTGTTTTCATGCATAAATAAGTTTAGTTGATTTAGTAATTTTGGGAGAAATTTTAAATTTTATTTAAAGTAAAAAAATTAAAATACATAATTAGGGATGTGTAGTTTATTCTAGAAAATATTTTTTATTTTTATGAGAATGAAAGATATTTATTTTTCATTATAGGAATATGAAGTGAGACAAATATAAATGTTTTATATTTTTGAGAATTAATAATATTTGAGATTTTTTTTCCGAAGCTTCTAATAAATTTATAAATTTAATATTTTTAAGTTTATGTTTTTGGTAATCAAGTTTTGATTCTTTTAAATAAACACAACTTAAGATTATACTATAAGTAATTTTTTATATATTATCGTATTGACTAATCAACTAAATAGAAATAATTTTACCAGTAAAAAAACTAGAAATCATTTTAAATATATTTTTTAATTAATTATTAAAAAAACTAAGAGTCTTAAATGATCATGTAATAAAAAAATTACATTGTAAATATATTTTTTAATTAAATTAATATCTAATTGAATAGAATTAATCAATATAGATTAACAGTATAAAAAAGCATTCTATCATCTCATTATTTATAATAAAAAAATTTACTTTTATAGTAATTACTTACAAAAAAAATTAAGTTAATTTCTAATTAATTAATAATATTAACAATACACAAAAAATAAACTCTATAAATATTATTATCAACTTTGCAAGTTTTTTCCCTAAAGATTTATTAGAACACACTTCCTGTATAGTCTACTGCTACCACTGTTAGTATTAAATAAATTGGGCTTTGTTTGTATTTAATGCCAACAAACACTAAATGAAAGTGTTTTCTTTTTCTTTTTGAAAAACGAAACTGAGATTTGTGTTGCATTCAAATCATAGCCCTTCGTTTTCTCAAGAAAACTGCAAGGCGTTTTACACACTGTCAAACAATGGAAGGCTTAATTTTTCTAAGGATTAGTCCAAAGATTAAACTTGAGTATATATATCCCTTGAATTTGTTCCGGTATTTCATGCATACATTTTTTTTATATGTAGAATTCTATAAATAATCACTCACATAATTTCAGACATGATAATGCTTAAATATCTTTATTAGTGGTGATTTGAAGATTCAAAACAAGAAATTCATACTTTTTTAATTAAGTTTAATATAAAATTAGTGTTGATATTTCTCTTATGCTTAACCAAATCAAATCGGTTGATGTCAAATTTTATCATGTAAAGACGAAGTCAAAAGACGTTAACGTCCTCTAAAGTAAAATTCGGTGCTGAAGTTGCAAGTAAACATCGTCCGGTAATGATGAGTGTTTAAATGGAGTACGTATCATAAGGTGTATCATATGAATTTTATATATATAATATAATTTAAATATATAAGAGATAATGGCACCAATGTTTTTTAGAATGCCATGATGAGGGGGGCAACTTATCATTCACGTGGAAAACCGAAAAATATTTTTGTGGAGATTTAATTGTGGTACAAAGTGATTTGGCTATGCAAAAGTGCTTGCGCTGTTGAAAACCAAAATGAGGGAGTTGTTGAATAAAATTAGCTTAATTAATTAATATTAAGTTGATAAAATATTCACGCGTAAAATATCCTCCCAAGTATAAGAGGTTTAGTTAGAATTGGTCCAGCCAGAAAAAGCATGACATTTAACTAATCACTTTTTTCTTTTGTTTGTAGTGATTTGATGTTAATGGTCTAATGTGATTTATGACTTAGTTGATTCATTTATTTTAAACAGTAAAAAATGAATATCAAATATTCAATCATGAAGCTAATAGTCCTCGGCAAATCTAATCAATCATTGATCCTGATTTGGTTTGGTAAAACTAGATCACCGGCCATCTCTTTATTATTACTTCTAAACAATGTCTTTGTTAATTGTAATAATTTTAGGATCTTGTTATTGAGTATCCTAAGGATATTACTTGTTTAAGAATTTTAATATATATATATATATATATATATATATATATATATATTATAAGATTATAAAAAAAAATATTATAGACAGTATAATTATATATATTTTAATAAAATATTTTTTTCTTTTTTTAACCAATATCTTAAAGATACTAGTTAGTATTTACCTTAATTTTAATAACTTTGAAATTTTATCTTTTTTTTTAACTTACCTTTTTTGTGAGGGTATTGATTCTTCTTTGTATTTAGCGATTAGTATTATTGTAATTATGAGACTTATTAAATTAAATTAAAATCTAAATACATTGATTTTTTGATTTATTTTTAATAAAATAAGACGCTTACATTAAATATTAATTATTAAATATATTGATATTCATGTAAAGCAAAGATACCAATTAAAGAACCTTTTATAATCTATTATGAAATGCAAAAAAAAAAATGGATAGCATATATATTTGATAATTTATACCTAGCTCAGATTTGAAAGAAAGATACTAGAAAGAAATTTAAAAGAAAAATGTTAAGCAACATATTCTAATACTCTTTTATTATTGTGTTTGGTAGTATAAAATAAGCTACACTGAGGAAGCACTAACAAAATTGACTTCTAGTTACCCAAAACCAAAAATTATGTCATAAGTATAAACTAATAATGTATGGATAGAAGTATAATTGATATTTATGAAAATTTTTCCTTATCAACTTTGAGGAGTATTATTATAATGGTTATCAATTTGTATGTAAAAGTAGGTAAAAATCCTTAACTTTATCTATAACATCCAATTGTAAGTAAAACTTATATCATAATAAAAATTATTCACTTAAATTTATGTATAACTGAAAGGAAGGATTATTGAACAATCATATAATCATATGTAAAAACAATTCATATACATGAAACTTAATAATCTTAGATGTTTTTAACAAAGTCAATTAAATTCATAATCCAGTAACAAGGGAATTCTATTTTTGGGCTTGTTATTTTCTTGGTCCTTTCTCCTTTTACTTTTGTTTATGGACTAGTCAATCTTTACGGAATCATTTTTGTTACGGCCATCCAATATGGGCCAAATCCAAGAGGCCCAATAAGGGCTGATCGTATTTAAATTTCTAGGAACGTTCTAGAAATAACCGCAGATTCGGCAACGGAATCAAGAGCAATAAAAGATAATGATTGCTCAATAAATGGGTATTATGGCGACACGGATATGAAGAGGATCTGTTCATACCCATCCAGGTTAGTACTTATAGGTAAAGAATTCCAAGAGAAAGGTACGTTTTCTGGACTCTCACTTTTCCTTATACACAGTGCACACACCCCACGCCTGATTGGTTTCTCTTGGGGCATTATGATCATCTTCTCGGGAATACTTTGCCACCATAAGTGTCCCCGGAAAGAGAGTTCAGATCAGACAGTAATCATCCAACTCCATTGTTGGGTCTCTGTTTCTTACGAACAGAACATTAGCGCCGTCTGTGAGGAACGTTAAATTTCGACTCCCACCATGGTAAACACGAGAAGACATATTGACGGAAGACCACCCATGGTAGGGGCACCGCCCTCCGTCCAGGTGGAAGACGAGTTTTCAGATACTGCATCCTCTCGGCCACAAAACAATCCTCCGGTCATGCCAGAGGACCCATCGCCCATCTTGGCCGAGGGAGAACAAGGATCGATCCAGCGCTTCACCAACAATGCTCTACAATCCATCCTAGCCCGGATTGAACGGTTAGAAAGGCGACATTCCCTTCAACGCCAGGAGGACATGAACAACATTATCGCCCAGCTAGACGAGCGGTGTGCCAGATAGAGACAGGACGAGGAACATCGAAGACAGCATACGGAGCAGCACGATTCAAGACAAAGGGAGAATCCGAACCGAGAGAGAACATTTCGACCTAGCCAAGTCGAAACACATCATCAGTCGGCCCCTCGGCCACCACCGACACGTGTAGCACCCCAGGCCGAGGCTGAGGAACGTTCACATCATGGATCAGGACACGAGGGTAACACGGGACGTCATGAGCAACGGCCTAACATACCACGCTAGGTGCCCGGGGCAGAAGGCGAGGTATACAGGAGAAAATATCGGCGCGGACAACACAACAATAGCCCATTCATTGACGAGATTGTCAATGCCCAGTTCAT
>CM023950.1:7174098-7203779 GCA_013407115.1 Glycine latifolia
AGGATTTTGATGGATCCTTCCTGTCAAAATACGATGGGAGCCAAGACCCGCAAGTTCACATTGACGAATTTGATGTGCAGATGTGTGTCCGAGGAATAGACGAGCCAATAATTTCTCGGATCTTTGTTACCACCTTGACTGGGGCCGTGCAGACATGGTTCCACACATTGCCGCCACGGTCAGTACATAATTTTGAAGACTTCGGCCAAAAATTTCTGCTCAATTTTGCAACGAGCAAAAAGCAACCCAAGTTCGAGTTCGCATTAGGAAAAATCCGTCAACACCCTGGGGAGACACTACAAAGCTACTTAGACCGGTTCAAGGAGGCTGCCTTACAGGTACAAGGACTGGAGGAGAAAGTGCACATCCACCTGTTATCAGCAGGACTTAGCGGATCATCACGACTCGCGAAGTCTATATATAAGGACCCGGTCAAAACGTTGCTCGAGTTTAGGGTCCGATCAAAGAAATACTTGGAGCTGGAACAGATGGAGATCGCGAATACTGTTCCAAAAAGAAAGGGCTCTCCCCCGAGAAATCGTCAGAACCCCGGGAGCGCGCAGCTGAACAAAAATCCTGATCTCGGCCACCGCCCAGGACGATATGACACGAAGTACGACAGGTATACCCCGTTGAACACTTCCCGGGCTCAAATATGGAGAGAAGTAGCTTTGACGGAGATGAAAAAAGTAGATAGACCTCAGCCTATTTTTAAGAAGACCGGCCTTGATCATACTCGGTTCTGTGAATTCCACAATGGGCCGGGGCATTCTACCGACCAGTGTTGGGATTTAAGAGATGCAATAGAAAAGTTCATCCGAAAAGGCAAGTTGCGACGGTACGTGATCAAAACTCAAGGCCAACAGGCTAAACGTAAGGGTAACCAAAATGATGACCAGAGAGGCTGAGATGAAAAGCGGAAGAAGCAGGAGGCCGAAGAGTTCCCGGAGCCGGAATTCGAATGTAATGTGATCACGGGAGCTATGGGAGGAGGAGGAGAAACGGCCAATCAACGTCGGAAGTACCTCAGGGAGATTCTGGCAGTAAGGGTGCAACCTCGGTTCAAAGGCCACAGCAGCCCCGAACCCCTTTTGTTGTATTTCACCAAAGACAACTTAGAAGATGTTAAGACGACTTAGAAGATGTCATACCGGACACGAAGACGGTCTAGTAATAACCGGGATTACAGCTAACTGCCGGGTGAAAAAGATGTTTATGGATAACGGCAGTTCAGCAGACATCATATCATGGAACGCCTTCAAGAGGATGAATTTGGACGAGGAAGACCTGAAACCATGTCAGACGGTCTTATCCGGCTTCAACGGCGAGAACACGGCCATCAAAGGGTCCATTGAGTTACGATTGACATTGGGAACAAAGGAGGCTTTCAAGTCAGAAAGAGTGAAGTTCGTAGTGGCCGAGTTCCCTTCATCATACAACGTCATTCTTGGAAGACCGACTCTCCACCGATGGGATATCCTGATGTCCACCAAACATCAGAAGATGAAGATGATAGGAAGCAACGGAAGGGTAATAACCATCAGCGGGGATCAGAAAGAATCCCGTCAATGCTATTACAACGCCGTCAGAGAAGCGGAGGCCGGCACCTCGGCATTACCCCAGCGTACTGAAGAAGAAAATCCGAAAGCAAACAGACAATAGGTAGAACCCATTAACATGGTGGAGCTAGATGTCCAAGAAGATGTGGAAGAATGGAGGCTCGAACCAGCAGACGAACTCGTGGAAGTGCAGATAGGATCTCAAGCTACCCAGATCACTAAGATTGGAAAGATAGCCGACCCAGTCGCAAGAGCAGAGCTGACGAAGTGCCTATGAGACAACCGAGATGTCTTTGCATGGACCGCCTCTGAAATCCCGGGAATAAAGCCCACGTTTTCCTGTCACAAATTGTCCATGTATCCTAACTCGAAACCGGTGGCATAGAAGAAAAGAAACCTCGGGCCCGAGAGAAGACAGGCATTGGAAAAACACATCTGGGAGTTATTGGAGGCCGGATTTATACAGGAAATACAATACACCACTTGGCTGTCTAATGTGGTGATGGTTAAGAAGGCCAACGGTAAATGGCGAGTCTGCGTTGACTACACTGATGTCAACAAAGTTTGCCCCAAAGATTCCTATGCAATGCCGAGCATAGACCAGCTCGTAGACAATTCTTCGGGATTCAAGATGTTGTCATTTATGGATGCTTACTCCGGGTACAACCAGATCTCGATGCACCCAGAGGACCAAGAGAAAACAGCATTCCGAGGAAGTGAGGCGAACTACTGCTACAATGTGATGCCTTTCGGTTTGAAGAATGCCGGCGCTACCTACCAGCGTATGATGAACAGCGTCTTCGCCCAACAGCTCGGCCGGAACATAGAAGTATACATCCACGACATGATAGTAAAGACCGACGCCAACGGGAATCACATCTGAGACCTGGAAGAGACGTTTGGCAGGTTAAGAGACAAGAACATCCAATTAAACCCTCTCAAATGCGCATTCGGAGTGACGGCGGGAAAATTTCTGGGATTCATGCTAACCCACAGGGGAATTGAGGTCAACCCAGACAAATGTAAAGCAATTTTAAATATGCAGTTTCCGACCAGCAAGAAAGAGGTTCAGAGATTGACAGGAAGACTAGCGGCACTGACGCGCTTTCTCCCAAAGTCGACCGAGAAAGCCCTGCCTTTCTTCAGGATGCTGAGAAAAGAAGCCAGTATTGGCCGGAGTCACGAATGAGAAGCCGCGTTCGAGGAAATCAAAAAATGCCTTGCCTCACCCCCTATTTTATCCAAGCCAGAACCCAATGAAGATTTGATATTGTATTTAGCTGTGGCCGAGGAGGCGATAAGCGCCGTGCTAGTTAGAGAAAATGACAAGACTCAACAACCGGTATACTTTGTAAGTCGGGCTCTAAAAAATTCAGAGTTGAGATACCAGAAATTAGAAAAAGTGGCTTTTGCTCTCCTGGTGGCAGCCAAACGACTACGCCCATACTTCCAAAGCCACACAATTATAATCTGTACCAACCAACCGATCCGACAGATCTTACACAAACCGGATCTGGCCGGCAGAATGACCAGTTGGGCAATCCAGCTTTCCGAGTTTGACATCAAATACGAAGCCCGACATGCAATCAAATCTCAAGCCTTGGCCGATTTCCTGGTCGAGCTTACCCCCATAGCGTCAGCACACGAAGAAGCGTGGACCCTATATGTAGATGGGTCATCTAACGCTAAAGGGAATGGGGCCGGAATAATAACTGAAAGTCCTCAGGGAATATCAATGGAGTAATCACTACGGCTCAATTTCCCAACGTCAAACAATCAAGCCGAATACGAAGCATTAATCGCAGGTTTGATCTCAGCCAGGGAGCAGGGGGCCCAGAAGTTAAAAGTTTTCACAGATTCCCAATTAGTGGCGGCCCATATTGAGGGGAAATACCAGGTTAAGGGACCCTTGCTGATCAAATATCTAACCAAGGTAAAAGAACTAATTGCCAAGTTCGATGAGGTCGTTGTCTCCCATATCCCCAGAGAAGAAAACATAAGGGCCGATATACTATCCAAACTAGCAAGTACCAAGGGCGCAGGTAATCACAGGACGGTCGTCCAACAGGAGCTACCCCACCCTACATGCATCATGGTGATCACGGCCAGCACGGATTGGAGACAACCCATTATCAGATACATAGAACAAGGGATAACCCCAGAAGATGCTGCAGAAGCAAGAAGACTAATCCGAGAGGCCGTCATGTATACCACACAGGAAGGAGAACTATACCGCAAAGGCCCGCACACTCCCATGCTACTTTGTGTAGGACCCAGCCAGACCGAATATATACTGACCGAGATACATGAAGGCATCAACGGCCATCATATGGGAGCCAAAGCTTTAGCAATGAAAGCCATTCGGGCAGGTTACTTTTGGCTAACTATGAAAGCCGACGCCTAGAATCATGTGAAGAAATGCGACAGTTGCCAGATGCATGCCCGGATTATACGGACTGCCCCATCTGAACTAACGACAATCACATCTCCTTGGCCTTTTTTCAAGTGGGGGATGGATCTCTTGGGACCGTTCAAGGCCGCGAAAGGACAGCTACGATGGCTCATAGTCGCCGTCGATTATTTCACCAAATGGATAGAAGCAGAGCCTCTAGCTACCATCATGTCCGCCCGAATACAGAGATTTTTTGAAAGAAACATCGTCTCCAGATTCGGAATCCCAGCCGAAATCATCACGGATAACGGAACTCAGTTCACCGATAAGAGGTTCAGAGAAATGATGGCCGGCCTCCATATTAAGCATCATTTCTCATCAGTGGAACACCCGCAATCCAACGGTCAAGCTGAAGCCGCTAACAAAGTCATCCTGGAAGGACTTAGGAAACGAATGCATGAGGCCGACTAGAATTGGGTAGAACAGCTATACTATGTTTTATGGGCGCATAGAACGACGGCTCAATCATCCACTCGGGAAACCCCATTCAGAACGGATGTGAGGCTATGATTCCTGTAGAGGTCGGACACCCTTCCTGGAGTAGAAGAACTATACTCAAGCAAGGGGAGGACTCAAACAATGAAGCTTTGATTAACGAGCTTGAATTAATAGAAGAGACCCGAGCTAAAGCGCATCATCGAGACATGGCCATGAAGCAACTATCGGCCAAAAGATTCAATAACAAGGTCAAGCCGAGAAGTTTCGAGGAAGGCGACCTGGTTCTGCGCAGAGCCGATATTGGAAACAAAAACGCCAGAGAGGGAAAGTTAGCAGCCAACTGGGAAGGACCTTACCGAGTCATTCAGAATCTCGGCCATGGGGCGTACATGTTAGAGACCTTGGACAAATGCGCAATCAAGCGAACATGGAATGCAGACAAGCTGAAGATTTATTTTAGTTAAAAATAATGATCATCCGTGTGTTTCCTGTTAATTGAGAAGAGTAGGCCGAGTACATTGGTACCCCCATCTCATGTAATCTCTTTCATCAGGATCTCGGACATGAATAATTTTTTGATATGAATAAAAATTCGAACAGCCTTCGAATATATTAAATATTCGGTCGTCAACTAAAAATATGCTCGATAGCCCGACAATATACAAACGTTCCAAGTAAACTTAAAGTGCGGCCAAACCCTGATCAGGTTGGCATGGTCTCAGTTGGCCACGTTGCACCTGCAGTAACTTGGATATATTCGATAAAACCGAAAACATTTATCATTCGGACAATATTATACTTGGCCATTGGAGCCAAACGAATAAACGTTGTGCACACAGTTCTAAAAGGAACACAATATTATAAAGATTCAAACAAACGCATTATAAAAGCAAATTGTATCATTGTACGAACATAGAAAATAAAGCAAGAAATACAAATTTTAAAATCGGCATCCCGACCCTTCAATTCTTGTCAGCAGGGGCCGAGTTCGCCTCAACACCGACTTCAGGGACACCCTCCACTTCAATAACAGAATCCTCTTGTTCGTCATAAGGAACAATCATCCTGTCACGAACATAGGAGCGAAAGTGTACCCCGTCAGTACTCAGATTGATCCCGGCATTCGCACACCGGACCTGAGCCAAAGCATTGTTGAAAGACTCCTCGGCCACAGAAACCATCATCTCCCGGAGCTCGGCCACCTCCTTCTCCTCGACCAAGAGCTTCAACTTGGCTTCCACGACCTCGGCCTGTGCTCCCTCGAACAAAGTCTTCACTTCGTTCAGGTTCTCGGTCATATGGGCGGCCTTGGCCAACGCCTGCTGCTTCTCTGCGGCGGCATCTCGAAGGCGGCGCTCGAATTCCTCACGAGCAAGGCGTAGCTCTTCACCCACTTTTTCCGATTCAGCACGGGCAGCCACCAACTCCTCTTGAGAACGGATATACCTTATCTTTAATGTGACAAGGCTATCCACGAGGGAAGCAGTCCGATAGGCTTGAAGCTGCATGCGACCGAGCTCTGACAATAACTCCTCAGAAATAGGAGACGAGTCTGATAAGTTTTTTGGAGCCCGGACAAAGGGGAAAAGGTCATCAGCACCCTTCTCCCAGAGATGCCCGGGCACCAGCTTCAGCGCCTCGGGAATCGCGACCTTCGGAGCCTCCACGACCGAAGAGTCAGAAATCAAAATAGGAGATGTGGCAGCAGCAGGACGAGGGAGAACCGGGACCGATCTCCCTGCTGGCTCTGGAGCCGACTTTGCAACAACCCCAGCCCCTCCAGTGTCCAGAGTAGCCTTCGCAACTTTCCTCCTCTTCATTTTAGAAAAGAAGGTAGGAACTCTAGCGGCATCAGAGGTTGGCTCAGACTGACCGGACGCCTTGCAGGTTCGGGCTCTAACGTCGTCGGTCCTATTCTCCATCTCAGCAGCTACGCAGAGAAAGAACAATCAGTCAATAAGTCAAGAGGAAGTACACATACCATATCCGAGCTCGCCTAACTAACATTGAGAAAATGAAATAACATCAGAGAGACCCCGGCCTTCTCGGAAAGCATCAATGCGGACCACCGAATAAGCATCCGCATCCGACAGACCTGTCTCCTCACGTTGGTAAAAGGATGGGGGAAACTCATGATGAGCACGAGTCCAATAAAGTGGGAACTTCCACTTCACCCCGGCGGACTCCGGCCCTTGAAGAAAGAAAGGTTGATGGCCGGGTATGGCGCACACCTTGAAAAAATTGGCCTTGAATCTCTTAAAAGACTCGACAAATAAAGGAAAAAGTTTACGTTTTGGCCGACTCTTTAAAGAAGTCCACCCCTTCCTCTCGGGAGGCTCTCGACCTGAACGGCTAGTATGGACAGAAAAATAATAGAAAAAGACGGGGACTGTACAAGGGACATCTAAATTTATACATAAATCCTCAAAAGATTTTATAAAAGACCAGCCATTGGGATGAAGTTGGGTAGGGGCCAAAGAAAGGTGTTTTAAGACTGACATCTCAAATTCGGTAAGGGGGAACCGGATACCCAGACGGGTGACCACGTCTTTACAGAAAAAGAAGAAATTTGATCCGCCTTGACGGGCGGACAAGCAGATTGGCTCATCGGGATCAGGTTGACAAATGGAAAATCCATCTTGATTCCCGATAGGAAGAGCTGCAATACTCTCCCGACTCATGACAGACGAGGTGTTCAGAACCTCATGAGTTACCCAGGGATACTTAGACACTAGATGAGGAGACGGCCAGTCGGTCTGGGACCCAGTTGACCGAGATTCTCCGATCACCTCCAATGATACGTCCATGTCTACCTATGACAAAAGAAAAAAGAGCGGTCAGTAAGAATACCTGAAGAAATGACGACAGTCGAAGAGGCCAATGACACCGTCTCTATCGAACCCCGAAAAGCCACTGACACTCCTGTCCCCGTATCGGGGGGGAGGATGGGAGATAACCAGGTTATGACAACACGCGTCCAGGGTATCATCGGCTTGCTTATCAAAGCCCGAGGTAGCCAAATAGAAGAATTCATCCAAGCACCTCGGACAGGGTTCGAACCGAGTCTCAGGGGCAGCCGTAATGGGCGGCGGAAACAAAGGAATACCTGAAGGGATTGCAGAAGGCCCCCTAGGCTTAACACAAGACCTAACACCAGAACCCACTACGACAGTTGAAGGGCGAGATTTTTTGGGAAAAGAAGGCTTGGAGGATTTAGAACCCCCCGAAGGGACACGCAACAGATTTTTGCTCTTCTCCTCGTCTGAGATTAGGAGACCAAAAAACCAAAATGCATAGCGAGGAGGAACGGTCCTACGAATACGCGCCTCCTCCTCAGGACGCATGACTCGAAGAAATAAACAGAGGACAAAAGAAAATCAAGAGTAGAAGAAAGAAGATGAAACCCAATACGGGATGCTATACCAAAGAAAGAGAGATGAAGAAACAGAACATAGCAAGAACAATAAAATGCAAAAACCCCAAGGAATAAAAAAGAAGGAAGAGAAGATAACCTGAAATTAGAAGGAGTCTGGAGAGTGTCGCACCAAAGATGGAAAAACAGCAGCACGCCTAAGAGGAAAACGAGAAGGAACGAGCAGGAATAAGAAGACAAGGATACAAATTTGAAGAAACAAAGCAAGAGCTAGAAGGTAGCAAAAACAAATATCGAAGCATGAAACGTTTGAATTATGTAACCAACAGAGGAAAATAACCAACCACAAGGGCAAAACCGTCTGAAAAACCAAGAGTCAGGGGCAAAATAGAGATTTCACTAGAATCGTTCATGATTAGAAGGGACAAAGAAAAGACAGAGCATTAAATGAAGGGGGCGCGTCGTTTCACCTCTGGAGGGTAATCAGAACGTTTCACTTCCCAAAATTTGAAGGTGGGAAAGTAAACCGACTTCCCCTCAGAAAAGCATACCAGCAAAGCAAAAACAGGTCGAGAGAAGGCCGCTAAACCAAGGACCGACATGCTTAGCGGAAGCTGACGTCGGCAGGAAAGGCCGAGAAGCCGGCCACGACTCGACGGACGACAAGAAGTCGGCATAATATCACCCCGGTCACCTGGAACGCCGAGTAACCGGGCCGAGGGACAACTGTTACGGCCATCCAATATGGGCCAAATCCAAGAGGCCCAATAAGGGCTGATCGTATTTAAATTTCCAGGAACGTTCTAGAAATAACCGCAGATTCGACAACGGAATCAAGAGCAATAAAAGATAATGATTGCTCAATAAATGGGTATTATGGCGACACAGATACGAAGGGGATCTGTCCATACCCATCCAGGTTAGTACTTATAGGTAAAGAATTCCAAGAGAAAGGTAGGTTTTCTGGACTCTCACTTTTCCTTATACACAGTGCACACACCCCACGCCTGATTGGTTTCTCTTGGGGCATTGTGATCATCTTCTCGGGAATACTTTGCCACCATAAGTGTCCCCGGAAGGAAAGTTCAGATCAGACAGTAATCATCTAACTCCATTGTTGGGTCTCTGTTTCTTACGAACAGAATAATTTTCTTTTTCATTAGGACCCTTGGGAGATAGAGAAAAAAAAGTTTCAAGAGTTTTTCTTTTCTTTTCTTCTTTTCCTTGCTAAATCTGTAGCAGAGTGGACAAAAAAATAACTGCACAAAAAATTAAGAGAGGAATGGGATCAAGCCTCAAGGGTTTGGAAAAATAGATAAAAAAATTATTCTTTTTTGTTATTCTTTTGCCGAATTCGAGTAATACAATTGTTGTTTATCTCAGACATATATAGGAAGGGAAGAACCTAGGATGCTTTTATTGTATCTTGATCTGCATCCTTTGGTTAATTGTGAAATTGTTCTCTCTAGTGAATCGCAGTAACGACCGATGAACGTTATTTTGTATTTCGTAATTTCTTCCTTATCGATTTTGAACCAAATTATAGCTAGGTTTAATATGTCTTAAAAAAATCAAACACAATCCTAAAGATATCTTCATTATTCAAATCAATTCTCAACTGCTTTAAATTTTTAATCACTTAATGTAAAGTCTGGATCCATTGCGTACAAAAAACAAACAATAATAGAGTCCTTCTCAGCCCAAAAAGCAAAAGAATTTCCTTGAATATACCTAGACACTTCACGACGTATGGTCCATTAATTAAAAACGTTAAAATTATACTAGATACAAAGAGTAGAAGTTTTACTAATAAATATAAATTATTTTGGAATGTAAATTTGTACCTAACTCAATTAAAGTAAGTTTATTGGGTGAGAATTGACATCTACTTATATATTTTATCTTAACACTTTCTTTAGTTGATGTGAAACTTGGATTTTCTCTAATATATTCTTTCATGCTCAACACTTTTATATGATGAGTGATCCGTTAATGAATCTAAGATAAACTTTGATATCATTTTATGGATTTAGATCTAACTCAACTCCAAAAGTTAGTTTAATGGAGTAAGAATTATCCCCCACTTATATACTCTATATTGACACGGTCTTCTAATAAATGTGAAACTTAGATTTATATATATATATATATATATATATATATATATAACAGTAGGTAACATTTAAAGACTTCATGCAATTTGGAAGCAACTAATAAAGTTGGGACACAGCTATATAATTTTTAGCCATGATTACACTACCAACCAACATGCAGAGGTCTGCTCGATCGCTTTGATCCTAATGTCAGTTCCTATGTAAATTAAAACGGTTTTCCATCCATCTACTACTCTTCATTTCATAGGTTACCAATATCAAAATTAAGTTAATTAATTAACTAACTAACTAAGCTCACTCACATTAATTATTATTGTTCAAACACCAACACAATAATAATATGCATTAATTCATTAGGGATGATAATAAGGGACCCCAGGCCAATAGGGTAGTACTGGCACTGTGCTGTAATGATCTTCCAAAGTGAAGGAACAGTTTCCTTCTCCAATATTATTATTATTCTGCTGCTTCTGGTGCAGTGTTCCCCGTTTGGAGTAACGCAGTGCCTCTGACGTGCTTTCCACTGTTTCTTCCCCAGAGATTTCTGTGTATCCTGTTGACACTTGATGTTGGGTTCTAGAAGCTCGCTCTCTCAGCATAGTATTCAACTTCATTACCTGCACATATATAGGTTGAAAGAATGAATGTCTACTTCATATATACTTCACCAAAGAATCAATCATTAAGTCTACACAAGGAAAAAGAAAACAGTGTTGTGGATTTTTAAACCAAAAACATACATATAAAAAAACTAAGGCAAATTAAGTGTGTTTATGTGTGCAACTTGCAAGACCTGCATGGAGAGAGATGAGTGTGTGTAAATATACATACAAAAGTCCCATTTTTGGACATCCCGGCCACATTAAGTGAACTACTCATTCCACTCATCACGTTCATCATTTATTTTTACATTTCTTTCTTCTTGTTATATTATATCATCTAGCTACTATGTTTGGATTAATTTCATGGTGAGAAATAATCAATGAATAAAACAATAAATAACTGCTTCAACTTTTTTATAATATCACCTTGATTATGGGAGTAAAATTAGTTGTCGTGTGTTATCCAAATACGTACATGCACTAATCATCCATCAAATCTATCACTTCCCTCTTTGTGTGTAGACACCCCAATAGGTATCCACAAAACATTAGTGTCTATATTGAGCAAGAAAGGAAAAAAAAATAAAATTTATAGATATAATTGATAATATGATATGATAAAAAGATAAACTAGAAGAGTGACAAATAGTGTTCTACTCATCGCATGTTCAAAATTGAGGATTGATATACATCTTGCATAAGAAAAATCATCCATGGACAGCCAACAACACCAAATGACACTTAGAACAAAAAGTAAAAAGGAAAGAGAAGACAAAGAAATATAAATATTAGCCATATGATGTGATAAAAGAACGATGGAGGAAAATAATAGGTAATGATAGACAGTATGACATACATGAGTGTCTATATATATAGTATCACACTATCGTATATATGTAACCTACCTCTTCCCCGAGCTTCTGTTTTTCCTTGGATATGACATCAAATTCCTGTTTAAGAGAATCGTACAAGTGCTCAAGTTGCTTGTTTTTCCACCTTGCACGCCTATTTTGGAACCAAACAGCAATTTGGCGAGGTTGAAGCCCTAACTCCTTGGAGAGCTTCATCTTCCTATCAGGATCTAACTTGATCTCCTTCTGAAAACTATTCTCCAACGAATCTAACTGGTCACTTGTTAATCGCTTCTTCTTCTCCTGGTTCCCGCAGTTCATTTTTTCCATGGATGAACTTGTGTCAGCCAGTGTTTGTTGCTTCACTTCCATTCCTTAATTAACACGTAGAGAGGGTTCAGTGAAGAGTTTTAATTTTCTTAAATGGACTATGCATTAATTTTAATTGGTGGCCAAGCTAAAATGTCAGATGGGGTTTCCAAATTTGCTTGCTTTAACAAGAAAACCTACTTTGTATCACTTCTTCAAGAAAAGCAATAATTATGGTGGGGCAATAGCTTGGGATTCAAGTTACTATTCATACGAAAACTTACAAAAAAATGGACTCTGAAAGTAGTCCAAACGTGAAGGAATTACTAAATTGCATTCTAGAAGTTTAGTGCATTTCAAACGCGTAAGTAATAAAAAAAATTATCAGCAAAGGTTAGTTTTTAGTTTTGTTAAAAATACGAATAGAATGAATTCAAACTCGTCACCTCTTTGTCCCTCCCTCCTTTTCTTCACTTTCAAGCTCTTTGCACAATTATTAAATCAATCTTATATCTTCAGGTAATTAATAAATTAAGAGGAGTAAAGAAAAGGAAAAATGAGAAGAAAAAATGTAACTTGATGACATTCTAGGAAAATGATCAATGCTTAAGAAAAAGAATATACAGTGTTTTGATAATATATATATATACACACACACCTGGATAAGGGGTGTAGTTATAGTTGTAAAGGAAGCTCAAGGAAGAATCTGCTCGGGGAACATAACGTCTTGTGCTCCCATTCCACTCCATGTCTGGCTTTGTTTTCTTGTCTCTCTTCCCAAGCCTTCAACTCCAGCTCTCCAATCTTTATATGTGTTTATATGGGTCTCACTCGGTTGGGAAAATGCATGGACCACAAACGCAGTAAGTGAAGAGAAGAGGAATAAATAGAGCTTAAATAGGTGACTGCAGCGAGTTTAAATAGAGCTTATGGGATTCGATTCCTCTAAAAAAAACAAGGATATACATACACTTTAAAGGAGAAAAAAAGCAAAATTATAAAAACATTATTGAAATATTTATTGTAATAAAATAATTATATATAGAGAGAAGAGGGATAAATTAGTCCAAAAGTCCTTTAAAAGAGTTATATAAATAATGATTTATGACCACTGGATAGTGTAAAATATAGTGAGATTGAATATGTGATTTTTTTCAAGTTCGTTTAAATTAAATATGTATTAGATTTTTGATAAATAATTAATTTTTGTTTTAGATTTAATAAATTTTTTCGTTACATTAGATTAGATTATGATATATCAAAAAATTTATTTTGAATTTTTATTGTTAATTAAATGATGACAGAATATCTTAGTCGTTGATTATATTAAAAAAAATTATTCACAAAATGTCATGTAATCATTTAATTTGTAATAAAAATTTTAATATATCAAAATTCAATAAAACAAAAACAATATTAAAAATCTAAAATAAAAATCAATCCTTTATCGAGAAATTAAAATATATTTTAACATTTTTCCTCATGGAAAGTTTAGATTAGAAAAAAAAAATCTCCTTACAAGGTCAAGGAAAAACCACGTCATAATTTATAGTAAAAATTACATATTGTTTACCAGTAAATTTTTAAAAAAAAATGAACTTAAATAACAACTAATATGAGCAGAAGACTCAACGTTAGAGCATGTCTATTAAACTGATATAATACATATTTTGAAGATAGTTGAATAGTAATAACTTTATATTAAAAGTGCACTACGAGCTACACTCCTTTTAGAAGATTTAAATAAGGTAGCTAGGGAGGGAGAGGGGTGGTACTACTAGAGTTGTGAGAGGGGAAAGGTTCTTCTATTCCTTCCTGTCTTTTTTGGTGGAAGGAAGGGTAAGAGTTGTGAATTTGGTGAGCCAGCTTTTCTTTCTTGCTATCCTTCTATCCTACTTCACTTTGGGGGCGCAACAAAGTCTTGTGTTTAATGCAGAGATCGTACACGCTATGGAAGAGAGAGAGAGAGGAAGCAGCAAAGCAAAAGAAAGGAAGGACAGAGCGTGTAAAAGGGAAGGCATATGTCCGTTGGCCCCCCAGGCAGCCTTCAACGGGGACCATATTTGATCATAGACCTATGAATCCACTCTCACAGTTTTTGCCTTTTCCATTGTGTGCCACAATCACCCAAAACTGATGGTTTTCTTCTTTCTCTCTCTCTCTCTCTTGTGGGTACATTTGAGTGGGGTAAAATGGTTCCAAAATGGCAATTTAATAGCAACATAGGAGAATTTCCTTTGGCCTCAAAAGAGGGTACGTACTGTGAAGCCTGGCACCACTGCTGCCCTCACGAGAGACAAATAAAGGAAGGTAAATAAAACAGAAAACACTTGGGCTCACCTCTGTTTCTTTCAACCCTCCTCCTCTCCCTTTCACCTTAATTATAACTTTGCAGTGTCACAGAGAAGAAAGCTGAGACAATCTCACTTTTCTAATTTTCTAGAACTCTCTCTGGTTACAGTTTGCCTTTTAGATTTTTTTTTCTTTTATATTTGGTTAAATATATATAGTTTGTAATGTGCAAACAAACACCACCAGCTGCTTAGATCAACCGGCTTAAAATTGTTTCAGCCAAGATTTTAAAAAACAGTGAGACCATGATTTGGGCCGTAATGTTAAGGTTTTAAAATTGTCTACTACTACAATTGAGACTGTATCAGTTACATTTGTCCGTGATTTATCATGATATCAACAAATTCGACTGCGACTGATATTTAAAACCTTGGTTCCACCTTAACCAGTGATATTTTTATTTACGTAGTCCTAAATATGTAATTACATTAAATATTTAAGGAAAAAATTTATCTTTCATAATGTTTTTATATGGCTGGAACAAGATTTACTCCGGCAGAAGATACTATGGTCTAGACCAAAAAATATATGCAAAGAAACAAACAAAACATTGCAATGGCATTCATTCATTGTAGTGGTAGGGCTAGCTAAGTTGACAGATTGGACTGCGTGTTTGGGTGTACCTTTGCTTTGCTAGCAGAGAGGTTGGAGCAATAAGGAAGGCCTTTCTTTCGGCCCCAAAATGGTGACAGAGAAAGGTGAGACAAAGGTCATTGGAGAATCCAAGTTCCACTTGTGCATCTTTCCAAGTTGTTTCTCATGTCCCATGATAACAACATCACATACTTACTAGCGTGATGTCGGAAGAAACACTCATCATATGTGCAAAATAATAAATCTTCTTCCCATCCGATCAGAATCGTGACTCGCTTATGATTTTTGTCTAAAAATTTGACTGACAATCGTCTCCTTCCAATCCAAGACATTATTTAAAAGATCAAAGTTTAATGTGACTTGAAGTCTCAAACCAACCACTTGTATAAAATGTATAAATGATATATATATTTAAGGCACCAAACTATGGTAACGTTTCACCTTCACCATTTTGTTTTAACAAAAGTGTCTTTCTACTCTCATCTACTAAATGCACGTCTAATAAGCTTTTTCCTACAAAAAACACGTCTAATTTTTTTAACAAAGTCACCATGAAAATAATCTAGAATTGAAGAGATAAAGATGTCCTTACAAAAAAGAAAAGGAAAACTGTTTAATATACATATGACTTTTACTTTTTATTATAAATTATTTTTATAACTTTAAATTTATTAAATAATTTTATTTTTATTGTTTGAAAATTTTCAGTAATAATAATAATTATCATCAGCATCATCATTATTATTATTATTTGAAAATTGCTTCTTGTTGATCTTGGACTTGAGATTGTAATACTCATGAAAAACTAACAATAGAAGGGAGAGCAACAAAAGAATGTGAACTGCTTGGGAAATTTTTAAGGCCATGATGATGGAAGACAAGGAGATGGCAAAGGGTGAGAAGTGGAAGCATATGGGAAGATATGGAGGAAAGTGTTGAGGTTGAGAGGAATTTAGGAGATGGGGTTTTGACAAGTTGGATTTGGTGGATCAGGGTTTAAGATGAGGAATATGGTAGGGGGAGTGTTGAACTGTGTGTGAATTGGCCTTTTCATGAAAACCTCAAGAGTTTTAAGTACCCTTTTTTATGGTTTAATTTCAACGAGAGGAGCGAGGAATATTGGAGGTAGAGGTTGACACTTTCCCCAATGAAAGTTCCTTAGAAATAAAGGGAAAAAATTTAATTAACTTTTAGGATCATAATGTCAATCATAATCTTTTTGGTATAATGGGTGTCAGCAATTTTGATACAGTTCTTCATGATTTTTTAGTCTCCTTGCTTTTATATATGCTTATGGAAAATAAATGACATAGTTAATAAAGTGTGGAATTTTGATCAATAAATTAAGTAGTATTCTAATAATCATCAAGAGATCATATCAATAAATAATTCAAAAAAAATGAACACGGACTCCATATAATTATATAAATGAGAGCTCTTGATCAATTGAAGCACTAGAATGTCAATCAATTAAAAGCTTAATTAACCATTCGGCTAAAAAATATCAATTAACATTTGAAAATTCTGATAGGAAGACTGAGTACTGAGTCGAGTGAAGATAATTAAGGAAGCACTACTCCATCAATATTCGAGTTGTAACTTGTAAGTAATTATATTCTTCTATAGCTATATGCATGCCATTTTTATAAATGCTCTTTTATTTATTTATTTTAATATTTAAAAGAGTGCAAGATTCCAGCCCATATACAAAGGTCAAGATAAAATAAAAATAAAAAACTAGTTAATCTTATTTTTTAATAATGCTTAATTAGGGAAAGAAAAATGAGATATATAGTATTGGTGTGTAAAAATTTGATCCAGGCCATATAGGAAAAGTTCATGGGGGTGTAGAGTTTAGGGTTAATGTACTAAAAATCAAATGCTGTCACGTATATAGGCCACAAGTAGAGTCAGAGTTCTGATAAAAACAAACAAATGCTTTGGTCCTTTTACCCTGATCGATGTTCAAACGTTTCATAAAGGTCAATAGTCTTAAATTAAAGAATTCTGAGTGTTTGAGTATGCTCAGTGTGAAAATAAACGAGCTTCAATTCTTCAATATAATTGTAGTGAAAGCACTCCTTTTAAGTGTTGACCGTTGAGAAAATCTTAAAGTAGGGCTAAATGGTAACTTAGAAACGAGTGAGAGAGAAAAAGTGTAGTTAGCCAATGAAAAAAGGTGGGTACGTAGCTTTTATGGAGCAGGTGCTCCTTTAATATATATTATCTGTTTTTAAATATTTACAAGCTATGCTGTCAAAAAAAATTTACAACTTATCATATAATATATATTTATTTATATATTGCATTAAAACA
This sequence comes from Glycine latifolia, assembly GCA_013407115.1. NCBI lineage: Eukaryota > Viridiplantae > Streptophyta > Magnoliopsida > Fabales > Fabaceae > Glycine > Glycine latifolia. The sequence continues at coordinate 7,191,059 of CM023950.1, forward strand.
TCGTATATATATATATATATATATATATATATATTACAAAAATTAAAATAATAGTATCGATAATTTTCTATGATAATAAAATTAATTGATATATAATATGATACATATAGTACTATTAATATAAACTCATAATGTTTAATAATTTAATTTTTGTTAGATAAAACTTACTCTAATAAAGACAAATATTTCAACAACCATTTGATATATATATATATATATATAGCATTTTTTTTCTTTTAGTACTAATGTAGTGTTATTTAAAATTATGTTTCTGAAAATTCTGAAAAACTTCATCAACCATCATCAAAGGTCAACTCCAAATTAGCAGAAAATGTTACTAACTGCATCAACAACTTGTGACGCATCAGAACCATTATCTTCAGAGGAGAGACAGTGTTTCAGCACTAGCTGGTACCACATCCCTGAAAAAACACTAAGCCAAGCAGCAATGGGATAAAAAAGCTAAAGCCTTTATTCTAGCTAGGTTGCCTATAGTCACTAAATGATTTTGAATCTTTGATCCTAGTGCACCCCCCACCAAAACTAAGATATGTAGAAATCGAGCAGCCAAAGCCATTACTAGAGTGTTTTGGTTGAGAAATAATCATATTTTTTTCATAATGATGGTAAAATAATAAATAATTATTTATATTTTTATGGTATCATCACCATGATTTTATAGAATAAAATTATTTATTATGTTATTATCGGATTTGGTAAAACATGCTCACGGGGTTGCTCATTCGTAAGTCACCTCCATGAACAATGAGAGGTAAATGCAAAAATATTTTGACATTCATATGCAAGTATTAATATGTGAGTTGGAATCAGAATGATTTATCTGAACCGTGATTATCCCTTATATAGAAATAAGATTTGGTTATCTAATATTAATTTTTCTCTTCAAGATAATATAAATGGAGAAAATATATGATCTTATTTTATTTTTCTTTTAATAATATATATTTTTTTATTTTAGGGTTTTATCTTTATCTTTTGGTAAGAAGATAAAGTTTCTCTATATTAGTATATCTAATGATAATGGTATGCAAAAGATAATGATTTATCTTTCCTCTCTAATCTTTCGACGGTCAAGAACGACGGCTTCCGAATTCGAATAAAACACTCACAAGACTGGCTTTTAATTAGATATACCATTTTTTACACAAATAGAATGAAATAAAATAGAATGAATCGAATTGAATAAATGAAATGAGCTAGATATCATTGTTTTAAGTATTAATTGTGATTAATAATTGTAAACCAAAACAAGATTTATATCCTATTTTGCTTTGTGCTTATCAAACAAAACAACATGTCTTTCATATTACATGAGTGCATATTGATGAAGTGATACAAGTAATTTCAGCTTAATTAGTATTTTTGAATTTAAACTTAAAAAATTGTAATTACATTAAATATTTAAAAAATATTCTAATTTAATATAATCATATTTGTCTTGACTCCATCACGATTACAACCTCTAAAATATAGATTCATAAAAAAATACACTTCTTCAGTTATATATATATGTTTATTGTGTGATTTTATATTCATAATATAAATAAGTAAGATAAGGAGAAAAATAATGTGAAAATGGGATGAAATCTGTGTGATTTCAACGATTCAATCATATCGTTTGCAATTTTTCATGCATGAAATTTAGAAATATTTGATAATTATTAAATTAATTTAATTTAATTTAATGTATAACATATTTTTTAAAATAAATTAAATGTCAACTATAAAATTATTTAGTGGATAAAATATGTTTCTAATCTATATTTTTGGTAAAATTTGGTTTTAATTAGGTCGATTTTAGTCCTTATTTGATCCCTTTGTTTTTGGTGTGTAGGGACTAAATATACTTATTTTCTAAAGTATAAGGATTAAATTAATCAATTTAAAACTATAGGGAACGAAATCAAGTTTAGTCAAAATTACAAAAGTAAAAACTTATTTTTCAATTGATTTATCTAAAATTTACTGTATATATGATCGTTGAGATAATATTAAAAATATTTAATATATAATTGAAATTCATTCACATTTAATTTATACAAAAAGTTTTTGAGTAAAGTAACTTTATCAAAAATTATTATTCTTAAAAGAAACTTGACCCAGTGACATATGATGAAAATAATATGATCTTATTTGGACAAACAAAATTTATAGAAGAAGATTAAAAAAAATGAAATAAGTTTTATTTAATAAGTTAAAATTAATTTATGTATAAATTAAAATTAATTGTTGGACAAACCAAATGAGGGAGCTCTACAAATTAATTTATGTATAAGTTAATTTTATTTTATGGGAGAATTTATTTTATTATATCTTATTTTATTTTTAAAAAATATTTATAGAGAAATTTATCCAAATAATATATTATATAATTAAATTGGAAAATAGTCTTATATACTATGTAATACAAAGAAAATGTAACAATGAAAGTTAATTCAATTAATAAAAAATAAATTCATATCTTAAAAGAATAAAGAATTTGATATCTACTGTTAACGTGAAAAAATGGTAAGTGTTTTTAACGAGACATTTCCCATATTGAAAATGATGAGTCCTTTCTCAACGCGTGACGTGTTGTGCGTGCGTGCAGGAAATTAATCAAACTCATTTATGTCGTCCATGGCCAGCGTTGAAGAAACAAGAAGAAATCAGAGAGCAATTAAATGAGTAACTCATATAATCTGCATCATTGATTATTTTGCCAACTTGAAGAGTAGATATTAATTCTCATAATCAAAATATGACCGAGTACATTTATTCCTCAACATAGGCTTTGTGAAAATCGGACTGAACCGGCTGAACCGGCTATTGGACCGGAAGTACAATTAACTTGAATCAATTCTATTTGATCCGATTGAGCTTTTCTTTTTTAACAATTCCCAAAACATCTTAAATTATTAATAATTAATTGAATAACATATAATATATTTATATAATATTATTTTAATCTTCATAATAATAATAGCTAATTATTATTATTAGGATTAATTAAATTTTTAATACTTCTAAAAATTCTTATCTATTTTCAGTCTCTTATTTATTTTTATTGTACAAAATTAGTCTTAAATATAAAATAAATAAAGGACTAAAAATTGACAATACAAGAACTAATTTTTAAGTAATAAAAATAAACAAAAGACTAAAAATAGAGAAAAACTTTTAGAAGGACTTAACACTTTAATAGAAAATTAGTAAAAGATTAAAAGTTGTAAAAAAAATTGATAAGACTAAAAATTAGAATTTTGAAAATTTAAGAGACTAAAAACTTAATTAATCCTTATCATTATTATCTTGATCTTCATACAATTTAATGTTTATATACTTTATACAATTTCATCATACTTATTCATTCATCCGACATCTTTTATACTCAACCAAGAAAAATAACAAAAGTTTCTTTAATAATTTAATGGTAATTATATTACACTCATCACATTTATCATACAAATTAATTATTCCCAGACGTTGCAATTTAATAACAAACTAGAAATTTATACGTCAGAATCTAGCACACTACATATCATATGAATCAATCAAGTAGAAAATGATGCAATTTTACTAATAATTTTATTAATTTCATAAATGTTAAATACAAAAAGTCTTTGATTACAGTACACAAAAAAAAAATTGTCATTACAATTTTATTAGATGCAAATGACACTTTAATATCAACCTCCTCCAATAGTTTTTTTTTTTTTTGAAAGACAAAAGTATTATATTATGCAGTTTTGTACAAGGGGTACAACAACGTTAATACATCCACAAAAAGATATAGCCTATCCACTATACATAGGATTGGCTTAAAGATCCCAAAAACTATCTGAATTAAAGCAAACCAAGGGGCTGGTACACCAAGCTAGAAGAGAAAAATGTCACTGATTTGCTTCTTCTCTTAATTATACAAGAACCACTGTCATGAGATGATCTTACTATCTTCCAATAGTTTAACCCCGTCAAAATGTTGATCCCGAAAAACTATGTTATTCCAAGAATTCCATATGCACCAGCAAGTGGCATGCCATATAAGGTGCTTCCATCTTCAAAATTTCATGCCTCTGATAAGAGAACCAAACTGAACATAAACCTGGTTGATCTCCTGAGGAAACACTATGTGAACTCCTAACCATCTGAATACTTTATACCAGTGTTCCTTTGTGTTATGTAAAATTCGGCTAAGTTATGAAAATCATATTTTGATGAAGTTATTTTGAGAAAAACAAAAGAGTTTATTCGAAAGCAATAAAAAATGTGGATTAAAATTTGAAAAGTTGGATCCATCATGCAAAGGAATTCATTTTGATCGGAAGCGATGGTTCCAATAATGTCAGTAAAGCACACGAGGTTAGAAAACACTCGGAAACAATGTCTCTTCGAAGATAGAAATGTTAGTTGAAGCGGTTACGAAGAAGTTATATGAAAACGTTTGATAGCATTAGATCAATGTATTTAAGAATATCGTTGTACAATGTCTAAATCATATAATTTGACTATTAGTATTAGAAGTCTATAAATAAGATATCTAACGGCCAATTTTTAGGGAGTTGAAACATTATCACTTAATTCCTCAAACACCGACAACACCTACCATCGAAATTGGTTATAGATTCAACGGGTCATTGTGTATGTATTCAATTCTCATCTTTTATGAATTCATATCTTTTTTATTTTAGTACATCTTTCTAAACTCTTTACTTTTTTCAATTTTTATTTCTTTTCGAAATCTTTACTTTTTCAATTTCTACTGGTTACTTATAAAATCACTAATGAAATTGAAATAATTATAAAAATAACTTTTAAATCAAAAACACTATTATAAAATTTACATTCAAATCATCTTATAGACCATTATATGGTATTATTATAATTAAAAATGAATATTTTTATCGAAATTACTATTATTATATGCATTAAGTATTAGACAAATCTATGATAAGTTGAAACTATGAATTTATTTGTTTGATTAAAAAGAACTTCTCACAATCGAGAATGAATTTTATGTGCCATCTTTAAACATTTATTTATTAATAGAATCATTTAATAAAGATTACTTGATTGTTTTGAAATAAATTCTTTTCCAGAAATAAGATAATTTTCACCGTTAACAACCAGATTTTAGACTTGGGACATGATAGGAATAAGTGCTTAGTAGTTTCTTTACTTGAGTTACAAAAATAGCATGGAACTTCCAGATTTTGAATCATGATCTGTCTTTTGTGAAGCTGCTCGCAAGATAGAAGTCTGTCCAGTAATAATCTCCAAGAAAAAACTAAGACCTTGGAAGGTACTTCGCTTTCCCAAAATTTGCTATGAATTGGCGTTTCTAGAAATGGATCGTAGAGGGAAATAAGATAAGTATATACAGCAGCCACAGAGAAACCTTTTCTTTCTTCTAAACTAGAGATCGTGACACTAAGTTGAGACAATAATTTCTCCTCCCATACGAATAATGGCCTACGCCAATTCTAGTGCCACCTTGAAATGTTATCTTGATGATTAATCATTTCCGAAATAAATGCTCTCTTATTGTTAGTTATCTGATACAGTCTAGCAAAACTTTCTTTGAATGGTAAGTCCCCGCACCACCATTGCTCCCAGAATAGAGTATTTTGACCATCTCCAACCTTTCTTGATACAATATTTTTCAAACCAGCCATTGCTGCCAATAGGGAAGTCATTGTTGCAATGAATATCCCCCCACCTGAGAAGAATTTACCCAATCACGAGATGATGATAGCTTAGGACTATTAAGAGAGTCATACCTGAATTTCAACAGAGGTAACAAAGTGAATCTAGTTCAGCTATGAACCTCCACTTCCATTTAGAAAGCAAACTTATATTAAACAACTCTAGGTTTTTGATACCTAAGCCACCTTTATCATTTGGCAAGCACCCTTTGTCTCATTTGAACCAATTCATTTTATGATTTTCTGATACTCCATTCCACGGAAAACTTCTCTCGATACCCGCTACGAAGACTTGACTATACTGAATTAATGAGCACCAACCTACCTCCAATAGACAGAAATTTTCCTTTCCAGTTGGCAAGCCTTTTTCGAAAGTTATTGATACTATAGAAATTAAATTAACTCTAATCAAGAGCACATGTAGCATGTCACTTAAAACTAAGGTTTTCTCGAATGCGAGTTTTAAAAGAATCTTTCCTTTTACAAGAACTAAGTAATATCAAAGTCACCAAGGTAAACATGCTGTTCTCTTCTCCATCCCCAAGAGGGATGTAGAAGGTAAAAACATTTTCTATTAGCATATATGTCACCTAGCCTCAAGAATCTAAGTTCTTCTATAAAAAAAAATACTTGTATATAATTTTTTAAGTATATCTTTTAATAAAAGTTTTTTTTACTAGCCCTGACTTAATTAAAAATGTCTTTTAAAACAAAAAATTTCAATTAAAAAATTCAAATGGGCCTAATTTATTATTGGATTAGATTCAATTTTTCATAATTAAATCCAAATCCATATTGAAAGCCAAAGTAAGAAATAATTGTTTCTATTTTTAAAAAATTTCACCATGATTTAGGTGCTAGAATTAATTACAGTAGCTATCTAAACACACTATTAGAGGTGTGTCGAATTAAAATTCTCCCGTTAATTAGTCCCTTGAACTTCTTTTCTCATTTTGGATTTCGCAACTTGTTTCTTGATTAGCTAGGGTGATTTAAATTCCCTCCTCCATATTTACATTGGTGTCCAGGCTTTGTTTTAACTTGTCAACATCCACGGGCCTTTTGGGCAAGGACATGGCAAAAGGTTCAGATAGTAGACCTTTCGTCATAGCATGCATAGAGATACCTTTTTACTAATGCTCTTCCTCTACAGTGCTTTCCAATTCAAGCGTGTGACGTTCTCATTCCTTTTCTTGATTCATGTCAATTAATGCATGCTGCGGTGTAGAGAAATGTGTCAAGAACTTGCTTTTGATCTTAGACTGAATTCGTTTATAGGTTAGGTTAGTGAAGCCTTGTAAATGTTTCCTTCAAATTTTTACTGTAATGGAAAGTTTTGGTCTAGAACTTACCACAATAGTATATAACATGGATGAAATGCATGTTTGATTGGATTCAGGTTGAATTATTCAAAATCGTATTTTAGGTATTTACTAATTGCTTTCATGTTGAAAATTTTATCTGTAATGGAAAGTTTTGGTCTAGAACTTACCACAATAGTATATAACATGGGTGAAATGCATGTTTGATTGGATTCAGTTTGAATTATTCAAAATCGTATTTTAGGTATTTACTAATTGCTTTCATGTTGAAAATTTTATTTTGAGTTTATAATTAATTTTGAGTTAAAGTAATTTAAAATAAATTAGTCTTTGGTTTCTATCGCAATTGTTTTATAACAATGGTCATTAGAGTCTGGGTTTGACTCCAGGACAATATAAAAAAAATTGAGTTAAAGTAATTTTAAATAATTATCAAAATTTTAAAAAATCATTTTTAATCGAAACAATTTCATTTTAAGTTAAATTTACAAACATTTACCCAAATATTATCTCCTTATATCTTTTAGTGTTTTAACTTTCTATTTTCTTTCCAAAACATTTTGTTTTAGAATTTCAAAATATAATTAATTCCTTTTTTTCAAATATATTCTTATTTATTAGTGGTGCAAGTATAAAAATCAAGGTATTAAATAAGGTCATTTTAGTCTAAATATAATATTTTTAGTTTTATTAAATATTTTTTAATCTATATACAATAAATTTAAACATATGTGAAAGACATAATATACATGAATGCATTCAGATATATGTGTTACCACCCTTCATTGTTCAACTCAAAATATTGGACAGTAGATTGAAGTTGCTTAGCTGGAATTGGAGTGGTTAACAGTCATCAATTAAAAAGTTAATGAGAAAAAAAATGTGATTATATGTATAAACCAAATTATTATAAAGTTGTTATAATCATGTGAATAATATCATGGGCGTAGAGGTTCTTATATTATTGGTTTTACATTTTTTTTATCAGCTGGTTTTACATTAATTCTTACAATTTAAGAGAGAGATAAAAGAACAGATTAACAAAAGTGTTGTGAAGATTTATTTTAAGTATATATAAAATTACCTAGCTCTCAGATGTGTGATAAATGTGCCTTTGGATTCAATAAATACGGTGCTTTGAATGAACCAGTACCATTGTGTAAGAAGTCTGGGACTGGGTCGTTAGATGCTATGTTTAGGGTTGGTAAGTAATCCAAAGTTACTGCTCTAGGTCGATTCCATTGAAGTTTTCTGACAAAATTTGATCTTGCACTGTGTTCTTCTAGCTAGGACTGCTTGAGCTCGATCGTATCATTTGAGCCATAGAATTTGGTTTAGGTTTAGCTAGGTTGAAATTGAAACAGTGAAAAGTCTAAGTTTTTTGCCAGTTTGGTCAAAGATTCTTGGGCTTTGAGGGAAGTTTGGTCTATTTTGGGGTGACCACTTTACCAACTGTGCCAAGTGTTAGGATAAGGGAAACTTGGGTATAAAAAAGCATCTCCCAATTGACTGAAAAAGTAAACGGATTGACACCAATGTTGTGTCTAGCATGGAATGTGGTCTCAAGTCTCTTGTTCTTGTGTGGGGTACTTGCAATGATGAGTTGGGTGAGGATTACCTAGCGCCACTACATGGCCTAGTAAGCTGAGATTTGGATCCTCTTTTCTTTTTATCAATCAGATTTGGATCCTCTATGAAAAGCAGAAAAGAAAATATGTATAAAAAGTCATTAAAAATAACATTAACTAAACACATTTATAACCTCAATTTAACATTCTAAATTATATACATATGGTAAATTATTATCAAAATATTTTTTCTTTATTATATCATATCATGTATGATATTTATCATTTTTCTTCTCTCGTCATTTTTATGTCTTTGTATTACTCAAATTCACTAAAATAGGGATGAAGAATGATGTTTTTCTTTAGGTTGTGTATGATATAAAAGAAGGAAATAGAGAGTGGAAATAGTTAGATGAAAAAATATATAAGAGAAATACATATAAAAGAGAGTGAAAATAGTGATCGTTTGGTTTAAGAAAAATAGAGTCAAAATAAAATAAAATAAAAAAGTTGTTTATTTTAAGAAAAAGAGAAAAAAAAAGACATTTGATAATTATTAGAAATACCGTTTTGCCTTTACAAAGAAAATATCGTTTTTGCTTTAAAATATTTTGTTTTCTGATAAATGATTGGATTTTATTTTTGTCCTAATAAAAAAATTCTTTGCTGATCGCTGGTAAATTTAAAATCTTGTTTTTTATTCCTAAATTTGTTTACATAGAACTTTAAATAATTAAATAAAGTGATTTAGATAAAGGTTTAAGGATAAAAATAAAATTTACTTATTTACCAAATATCAAAAATATATTTAAGTTTTTCTTTTAACCGTTTACTCATATAATCAATTATGTTGCATAATAATCAATCAATTATGTTGGAAATCCAAAGTTGGAGTTTGCGAGGAAAAAGAACACATCAGCCACCCGAAATCAAAAGTTGGGATGAAAAAGGAAGAAGACACGAAGAACGAAGAGTCCATCCTAGTCATTCATTTTATTTTATTATATTTAAATTAATCTTAAAATTAAACTTAAATTAATCTTTAATGGTTGGATTTGGAGTAGAACTGCACATGGTGCAGTTTATTTTAAAGTGAATGATATTATTTTATTTATTTACACAAAAAACTTCACGTATATTCAGACAAATAAAGTCATATTTCATATTTTCATATTTTTTTCTCTTATGTGGATGATTCAATGACTCAATGTCTCATATTAGAAAAAAAAAATTTAAACTTCTAAAAAAATCTATTTTATAAATTAACCAAGGTGTCGAAATTTTATAGGTTGTTTTTTTTTTACTTAACCAAGAATAAGATACTATAACTAAACTGGATTTCGGGATTAGTTACATTAGTCATTACCCATAGAAAAAATTCAAACAAATTACCAGTCTCTTTCGATAAATTAAAGATGCCAGCTTATTTTATAGAGTAGCAGTTCAATTTGTGTTCTCTAAACTGGCTGACGTGGGACTCTATACAATACCATCACATGCAGTTTTATTTTTTTATTGTTGCAGTTTTATTTTATAGTTCTCAATTCACTTGCAATCTATAATCTACTGATATGGGACTTTAATAATAATCAACTCACCAAAGCAGGAAGAGTTAGCACATTGTGGGACCGCCAGATATGGCTTCACATCAGTGTGTGCTTTATGCCCAATGTAAGACACTGCACATTGGTGAAGGCAATTTATTTTATTCCCTTGATCCTAACACATTTTGGTGTCTCATTTTCCAGCTCAACACCTTAATTCGAGGAGTCATTTGGTATGTAATCATAAACTAGCAGTCTAGCATCTTTTTGTCACCTTCATAGCATAATCCGTGGAGCCTAACAAGATTAACATGTATTGTCCCTTTTGTGTTAACTTGAAGATAATTTAGTTGGTCAAGTAAATTGATGATGACATATACTGTACTATGTAGTCTCTAGAAACTTGTGAGTTTTCATTTTCATGTTTTTGTTGAATGTAATGGCATATAGCAAAATTCTTTTTAAGACTTATGTAGCTTAGTTAGGGAAATAAGACCAAAATTTAATTATAATTGTTCAATATATTATACTCAATTTTTAAAAGAAAATATTATTTAATTATTACCAGTTTAACCACAGTTAAACCATTAAACTTCAAATAAGTATCTTCATTGGTTTAATAACGGATCTAGCTTTTAAAACATTGAAAATGATCACCATATCTGGTCCGGCTTTATATTTACAGCTCTTTACTAGGGCATCAAATAATGCCTTAAACAAAAATGTTGTATAACTGCATTGTACTATATAACAAAATGTTGTTTACGACCGACTCAACCAAGTTTCAGAAGGCATAAAGAACAACCGAGGCAGGCAAGGGCAAAGTTCTTTTTTCCTCGAAACAAATAAATTTAACAGCCTAATATGGAAACAACTAAAATACATTGAATAGAAATTATAATTACAAAGCTATAGAGAACACACACCTACTGGAAAAATAATTAAAAAACAAAAATATGACATTCTCCAAATTGTAAACTTTTTTCAGTGTATAAGCTGCTGTGTGACAGATCCCCAATAGAGTGAGTATTCTAGGATGTTTGACACCACTAAAAAAAATAAGCTTCCTATTCTGCACATGGCTATTCCAAAATGCCTCTTCTCTTTCGCTCTCTCAAATCACTAGGTACAATAAATACAGCATCTACACAAAGCCCACCTTTGGAATGTGTACAATCGATCTGTTTCATGGAAAATCTCACTTGAGTTGTAGGCTCTGATCCACTGACAATAAACTCGCCCACCTTGTAATCTACCCAGTATCCACGCTTATGATTGCCATATGTATCATCAATCTCAGTTTCATCCAGACAGCATTCACATGATGCTTGCTGACCATCTGAAGTAGAAAACTCAAATTTCACAGGTTTTATATCCCAACCATGGGTGTGATCATAATTGCAAACACGCCGCCCTAGCCTTTTAGAAAATCGTCCAAGGTGAAGTCGAAAAGAGAGAGTATAAATATCAGCAGGAAATGGAAACGAAACCTCCCCATCCACTTCAAACCACCATATTTGCTGCAAATATGCAACAGTGTGAAACCTGAAAATCATTAACAGAATGCTGACAAATTACAAGAACAAATGGAGAACAAAACAGCTTCAACATCAAGATTTCCAGCAGTGCGACAATTTGCAAAAGAAATAAAAACTAAAAAAAAATAAAACTACGTACCCCATTACCCAGAGGTTCTTTGCTATGCGAAGGTAAAAGAATGAATATTGTACGCAACTTTACTCTTGCATATGAAAAGAGACTGTTTCCGAATTCAAACCCATGACCAACAAGTCACCAAGAATATAAGTAGTAAGTTGACGTAATTGAAGTGAGACAATGAGAATTACAAGTGTCTGTTTATTAACTAGGTTGTGCAAGCCAACCTCCAATACATCATTAAGAGAATGGATAGTTTGGTTCAATCAGGTTAAGCATTTCAAGGATCATCTGTTCAAGGTTGCAAATTTGAGGTCAAAGAATCTATATGGAACCAAATTGCCATTAATACTTGGAAACATCCTTCCAAGTTAGAAATATTTAAATATTTATCCTTATCCAGATTAAGCCATTAAGGCCTCTATATACAAGTAGAGATGCCGTGAAATGTTTTTACATATGTAATGTTAATGAATCCAAGATGCCGTGAAATGTTTTCTTTGGAACATTGATGTAGCTTTTATATATGTAATGTTGGTTTTCTTTATGATGGAAAAGAACGTTAAAATTTAGCTGAGGAAGTAATTTGTTTGTGAGAGAACAAAGTATTACGGCAGCCAAGTTGTCTATATAATTCAAATGAGTTTACATTAGATTCAGGTACCCATAGTTATCAATCCCGGACAGCAGAGCGGTCGCCTTCAAAACTGGGATAGCGGATAGCGGGATGACCACTATTCTAATGTTTTTATATATGTATTAAAAATTTTATAATATAAATATATAACCTGAAAAAGAGAAATATAACTAAAAATTCATGTGACATACTTCACAAGGTTCAGTCTACAAAAATGGTTTTTTTTTAATTAAAAAAACCTAAAAAAAACTAAGCAATTAAAAAAGAGCACAGACACCACTTATGGACT
>CM023950.1:7210143-7253460 GCA_013407115.1 Glycine latifolia
GAGTTTTATAAAAAGTTAAATATAATTGATGAATCGAAAAGCAAAAGTTAAATATTATTAAAAAAGAAAATAAGAAAGAAAATATATATATAAATAGGAAACTTAATTAGTGTAATTTAATCAACAACACGTTGTTAAATTTGTGGAAAAGATCTGAATTTAATTTCTTATGAAAAAAGATTTGAGTTTGATCATGCAGACAAATACACTCCTACAAAATACAAAAAGGTGATGAGTTTTAAGTATGACAAGTTGGTGAAAAATCTTAAAATTTTATATGAAAACCTAAAACGTTAATTATTGTGGTCACTGATTACCAAATAAACAAATATATGAGATTTTATATCGTGCCTCCTCCATTAATTTGGGGTGTTAATACATTTGATTTTTCAACCAATAGGAATCAAGTTATATTATTATATTGTTATTTTAAGATTTAATGATAATTTGAAAATAAGATTTAAAAAAAAAATTGTTAACAAAATATTAATTTAAAGCAAAAACACAAGTAAAGATATGCCAATTAGCATAATAGCAAGCAAAACAATATAACAACAAATCAAGAAATTGATAAAAAAATTCACAATTTTAAATTTTTGAATTCCATTCTTATTTTTTTTAAGTCATTTTATTTTACAAATTTTATGTATTTTATATAATTCTCTTAAGGTATAATCCTATTTAGTGCTTTCTGAATTTTTACATATTTTTTATATGCAAAATGTATATATGATTCTCTTCAGGTATTTTATATACTTTTTGTTATCCTTCAGTGCTTTGACAAATTTTTTTTTCATAATTTTAACATTTTAATTAAGTAAGAAATATAAAATAAATTAAGAATTAAATCCTCAATATAAAAAAAACTTAAGAGAATTATATAAACTTCATAAAATACAAAGACTTAAAAAAATAAGAATGAAATTAAAATTTTTAAAATTGTAGATTTCTTTTTTGCTTTAAATTTATCTTTGGTTAGCAATTTAAAAAAAAATAAAGTTTATTTTTTCTCCATTATTATTACATTTTAATATAATAATATAATGATATAACCTGATTCCTATTGATTGAAAAATCACGTGTATCAATACCTCAAATTAACTATGAGAGGCAGCACATAGTAAGGTTTATGGTTTTTGTTTTAGTTAACGAAATATCCACCTCGTATACAAAGAGCAGCATCCTTGTTGGCGTTTTGAAGCGGCACGTAGTCGCCGTGGCTCCCCAGTTTTGAACAAAACCTGTGGGTTGGTTGGTTTGGTTCTCTTTCTCTATCCCATTTTCCCCCAAACCCCCTCTCACTCTAACCAAACACAAAACCATGGGCAGTTTCTGTCTGCTCCAACAAAACCAGTTGCTTCAAAAAACCAACACATAACAAAGTAACAAACGCGCACCCTCTTTCTCTTTTTCCTCTGTTATTATAACCTTTACCCTTTTCTTTCCCCGACAACCCAATCCATCACCAACTCCTATGTAATCCCATCTTTAACTCCATTATGATGCATTGAAGTTCTTCTGCACCCTTTTGGCACTGTTCAACTATTCGATTAAAGGGTAAGCGTCTTTCATCCAAAGTTTGTTCCTTTTTTGCTTATTTAGAAAGAAAGAAAAATTGGTGTTTTTTTTTTTTTTTGTTGATGGAATCCAATGGACTAGGTAGTGGAATGTTCTCTGGGTTGGTAGGAGTGGAAAGCCCTTTACAACAGCAACAGCAACAACAACAACAAAACCCTCACCATTTGCAACATCATCATCCTCAAATGGTTCCCTATGCCACACACCATGACACTGAAAACCCTCATCATTCACACCTTCACCAATCAATCAAACAAGGGTACCCTCCTTTTTTATCCAAGACTAAACAACAACAACAAAAGCAACAAAGCCCTCCCAGTGATGATGATGAGCCAGGGGTCCCTGCTGATGATGACCCCAAGAGGAAGGTCTCACCATGGCAGAGAATGAAGTGGACTGATACCATGGTGAGGCTCTTGATAATGGCGGTTTATTACATTGGTGATGAAGCTGGCTCTGAAGGGACTGATAAGAAGAAAGCCTCTGGTTTGATGCAGAAGAAAGGGAAGTGGAAATCGGTTTCAAGGGCTATGATGGAGAAGGGGTTCTATGTTTCTCCTCAGCAGTGTGAGGACAAGTTCAATGACTTGAACAAGAGGTATAAGAGGGTGAATGATATTCTTGGCAAGGGAACTGCTTGCAGTGTTGTGGAGAATCAGAACTTGTTGGATTCAATGGACTTGTCTCCAAAGATGAAAGAGGAGGTTAAGAAGTTGCTCAATTCCAAGCATTTGTTCTTCAGGGAAATGTGTGCTTACCATAATAGTTGTGGACATGGGAATAACAATGCTCCACAGCAAGGAGAGTCTGGTGGTGAAGTGTCTCAGTCTCAGGCTCAACCTCATCATCAACAGCAGCAGCAACCACAACAACAACGATGTTTTCATTCATCGGAGGTGGCGAATTTGGGGGTTTCGGGTGTGGAGGGTTTGAGGATGTTGAAAGTGGGAAATGGGGAAGAGGGTAATGATGATGAGGATGAGGATGATGATGAATCCGAGGATGATTCGGATGAGGAAGAAGATGATTTGGGAGAAGGGGGTTTGACGGGTCATGTGTGGCATGGACATGAAGACATTGAGGATGAGAATGATGGAAGGCCAATGAGGAAGAGGGCAAGGAAAGTAGGAGGAGGGGTTTCTAATTCTATGTCACCACAGATGATGCAGCAACTGAGTGCTGAAGTGAGTGGTGTGTTCCAAGACGTAGGTAAGAGTGCTTGGGACAAGAAACAATGGATGAGCAATAGGATAATGCAGTTGGAGGAGCAGCAAATAAGCTACCATACTCAAGCATTTGAGTTGGAGAAACAAAGGCTGAAATGGGCAAGGTTTAGCAGCAAGAAGGAGAGGGAAATGGAGAGAGCCAAACTTGAAAATGAAAGAAGGAGGCTTGAGAATGAGAGAATGGTTTTGCTCATTCGCCAGAAGGAGCTTGAATTGATGAGTCTTCAACACCAACAACAGCAGCATCAGCAACAACAACAACAACATTCTTCCACCTAGGTCTAGGGGAGATGATTTTGCTGGGTTTTATTAATTGTATGATAGATGAGACTAAGGTATAGAAAAATATGTAGATCGATTAGGCCTAATAGAGGAAAGTGGCTGTTCTCTTTTTGGGGTACTTATTAAGTTGATTGTTATTGAAGAAAAGAAAATTAGTAAATGTCTGTATCTACCATCTTGATAGTTGATACCCTTTTGTTTATTTAAACATGCTTTTGTTATTAGTACTATTTTTGTTTTGAACTATGCTTAGCTAAATCTGTCACTTCCTCCTTCAAGTTGGATAAAACTAAGTAAAGCCACTTTTGACCCGGGATCAACTTGCATTACATTTGTGGAACAAAAACAAAATATAAACTGTAGAAACTTGTCTTTGTTTCATGTTTTTTTTGGCAACATTCAACTAAATTTGTATAAAATTTAGGATGATTTTATATAATAATATATATAGAATATGAGTTTGGATCTAATTCAATTTTAAAACCTAGTTCACAAGGACTTAACTCAATTCTAAAAGTTAGCTCATGAGGTGAGGGTGGGTTGTCATTAATGGATAATATGATGAGTGACACATTAATGGATCTAAGATAGACTCTAATATCATCTTATAAGGGTTTAGACCTAACTCAACCCCAAAAGCTAACTTTTAAAATAAGGGTTATTTCCCATTTATATACTATATCTTGATACTATCTCTAGTCGATGTGGGACTTAGATTTTTCCAAATAACAACTCAAATTTCAAATTTATTTCAAGCAGATGCTGAGGACTAGGGGGCTGCAAAATAGTATTTGTAACAAGTGTCATAAAGTGCCACAACAGATTATTATAGAATAACTGAGGATTTGGTTTCACTGCAGATTATTTAGAGCCACTTAATACTTGAATTTGTAAGGTTTTCCTCTCCCATCATTTCCAGCAAATATTTGGCCCCAAATTACTTTGCAACCACACGAAGCCACGGTTATGCCATTTTTTGCACGAGCATAGCTCCCATTCCATCATGTCCCTTTGCTATGACAACTTTCTATGCCAAGATAAGTTAATTATGTAAACTTGAATCCTAATGAGTACTGAAATTAATGTTGACTGAACTATTTTCAACTTTAGCTCGAAAGCTTCCCTATGTGATTGGTCATTTCCTAGTTTAGCTCTTCCAATGGATTCTAGATCCCAACTTGCTCGAGTAAATTGGCTTGGACAACCTATAGCAGCTGTGCATCAATGTACATTACTCCAATTAATTCCTAGTTTTTTTTATGTATATATAGAAAAAGAGATACTATTGTAAATTCCATCCTGAATATAAAATCCAAATGTTTACATTCCATTGACCCTCCCAACTAATATCCACATTAGAAGTGATATTTTAGCAAAAATTGTCACATGGTATAGCCGTATAGGTGCTCAAAGATGGAACTGGTGAGTGAGTTGAAAAATATCAATTCCCACCTGCAGAATTGTGCAGCCCCTAAATTTGATAAATACTTTCCATAATCCACTATTAGAGTATAAAAAACTGACCACGAAAAAGCAGGAACTGAGCTAAATATTCTCTATAGATAATGGGGGTTCTTGTCTTGAGTCAACTTCAACAGTGGAGATTAGTCAAAACTCAAGATCTTCTCAACTGCAAAATATATCAAGTGGCTCTAAATACACACCCTTGGATAATGGTAACGGTTGAGATATGAACTCACATTACATTTTGTGGAATAAAAACATATTGCAGACTGTAGTAACACGTGTCTTTATGCACATTGTTTGGCAGCATTCAATTGAATTTAATCAATTGATATAAAATTTAGGAGGATTTTATATATAGTAGATGACTAACTGTACAACTCAATTCTCAAAATCATTTCAAGCATATGCAGAGTACTAACAACTTAACAAGTGCCATAACAGATTATATCATAACTGAAAGGTTAACAATGTTTTGCTCATGCGAGGTGCGACTTGAACCCACAATCGCCTGAAGGCTAAGCGTTGGAATGACTTATTTGGTTTTTCATTGTAGTTGGATTATCATTCACAGCTTTTGATCTGAGTCTCTAGGCTTTGAAACTCATTTTTCACAAAATCAGTTTCACTATTCATATATTCAGATCCCACATCGGAAATTGATCCCTTGTTTAAAAGGTTTATATTCGGATTTGTAATCGAAGGTTCAGTTTAAGAGAGTAATAGGATGGATGAACATAACTTATGTTTTAAATTAAGCCCTAAACCGGTTTAGTATTGGGGGTCGTGCGGTTGCCTACATCATTTATCATCCACATTGATGACTTGTGATTTTCACTTTCTAAGGTTTTTTTGTTTTTATAATTTTTTTTAGTTCTTATAAAATATGTTTTTTTTTTCTAAAATTATTCTAGTTACCACTTTAAATAGAAAAAAAAATAATTCTCTAAAAAAAATTGAAAATTAATTATACTTCTCGTACATATGTACGGCAGAGACCACCTAGGGGTCTGCCAAAAATATAAGTGCCACAGCAGATTATAACTGAATGTAAAAATAATTCACGCCCGTTGGGACTCGAACCTACAATCGCCTAATTAGAAGTCAAGCGCCTTATCCATTAGGCCACAGGCGCTTTATTTAATTTTTTTATTTCAAATTATTTATTAAATTAATACATAAAACAAATTTTTTATTTCAAATGATACAAGAAACACATATATTAATAACTCACACTAATTTTTTTCAAGTTTTACAAGTTTTTTTTTTGTATCACAACTACAATAACAATAAAACAAAAAATAATCTCATCATCAAAAAAAGGACCAAACTCAGTAAATATAATAATAATTAAAAACATCAAATTTTATAACACTTATATATAATAAAAGTAAAATTTTTATAATAAAATGTCAATAATTAGAATATAAATAGATAAATAAAACTTATAATAATACACAAAACATAAATTTTTTATGCGTCACAAAGCATAATTAACATAGGTAATTAGTAACAATTGATAAAAATTCATAGTGATATCATTCTTATTAGATCTATTAATTAGCATATATGTTTGGGTGTTTTTACAATAGTATATCTGGTTAGATTTTAATTTAGTGGTATAAATATTATTAAAAAGATTATATTATTAGATTTATTAGTATACATACCTTTTTTTACTAGAAATAATATTTTTTAGAAGCAAAAAACTTCATTGAATAAAATGTCTATTTTAAGCAACAGGAGTGTTCAATCAAAACAAGAATTAAAATTACAATATATATATATGTATATATGTGTATATATATATATATATATATATATATATATATATATATATAAAAACACGAATCATCCAAAGTCCCCTCATTGA
Source organism: Glycine latifolia (assembly GCA_013407115.1). NCBI lineage: Eukaryota > Viridiplantae > Streptophyta > Magnoliopsida > Fabales > Fabaceae > Glycine > Glycine latifolia. The sequence goes on from CM023950.1 coordinate 7,216,567, forward strand.
AACAAATCAAAATTTACAAAACAACCTCCCAATTACAATGACAGTACCGTAACCAATTAAATGACTAAAACCAAAATGATACCAAAAGAAATATTATCATCCACACACGAAAATTGTTTTATGATAAAAATCTCTAAACATACTGCACTTAGCACCTGGCTATCACCCACTTACAATTTAACTGTTTAATAGTATTAACAGAAGTTTGAGGGAGGGTGGCTGAAGCCCCTGCTATCCCCCCTTACATCGATCCCTGGATGTGAACCTTACCAAAATGAAGTTTGCATTGATCTCAGAGAAATGACAAAATGAAACTGCAGAAGAAATTGTTCTTTAGAAGTAAAAGGAAAAAAAATAATTTAAAAAGCACAATTTATGTAGCATTTCTTAGCACTCAAATCTTCATACTGAATACACATTCAACCCAATCTCTCAGGGGGAATCACTAACAATTAACAGTCACAGATAGTTAACAGAAAATAAGCAAATCAAAATTTATAACCCAACCTCAAAAACTCCACTTTAGCTTATTTGATAGGACAGCATCTTAAAATTCAAATTAGAAACAGAAATGAATGGATTTTAACAATATACACAACCAATTATTGTTAAAACAGGTGCTTGATAGAAACTGTGTACTGTGTACACGGAGTCCATCTTATTCACACTTTGAGTGCACTAAATACAGCATCTAATCAATGACTGATTAAACCAATTACCACAGTCATGAACAAGTACCATAAGAGATTAGTTATATCACAACTGAACGTTTAAAATGTTTTGCTCATGCCGGGTGGGATTAGATCGTCATGGATCCAAGGCTAAGCGTTCAAGTGAATTATTTGGTTTTTCGTTGTAGTCGGATTATCATTCAGAGCTTTTGATTTGAGTCTCTAGACATTGAAACTCATTTTTCACGAAACCATTTTCCCTATTGATATTTTAAGGTCCCACATTGGATAAGTGATCTCTTGTTTCAATGGTTTATATTCTGGTCCTTAAAATAAGGGTTAACTCCTCGGTTGTAGGAGGTGGATGGATGTCACTTGTGGTTTAGGTTATATAATAATAACAATTGGGTCTTTAATCAATATTTCCCTTATTCCCTATGTGGTGAACAAAGAAACATTGATGCCTGCACATTGTTGACATCTATGATATCCATGGAGAGGTTTGCGGGGTAGTGGTTGCCTACTACAGTCATCACATGATAACTTGCTCTTCACTCTTCTCCTCACCTCTCTACCCACACCCATTTTTTCTACAATAGATAATTAAATTTTATTTCGGTTAGGTTTAAATTTAACTTAAATATACATTTTATTATATTCAATAATTAAAAATTAATCATATTTTTACCTATCTACCATAGAGTACTAGGGGTCTGCAAATGCAAAATATGTTAAGTGTCATAACATATTTACATTATATCATAACTAAAGGTTAAAAATGTTTAACTCAAACCTAGGGGTGTTTACGGGTACGGGTCATCCGTGAACCCGAACTGATCCGAACTATTTGGGTTGGGTCATTTATGTATTTGGGTCAAAATCGAACCGATCCGATCAAAACCGATCATGTACGGTGTGATAACCCTAAGTCGTGGCATGGTTGGCGCCCTACCCCCGCGCGATAGCGCGGGGATTCACCTTAGAAAACCTGATTTTTGGTGTGGCGCGAGTCGCGCCAGGGTTGGCGCTGATGGCGCCAGACCCATTGGCTGTGGCGCGGATGGCGCCAAGGGCCGCGCGGATCGCGCCATAAGTGCCCTGGAAAACCAGTTTTCACTGGATTTTCACGCGGACAGCGCCAGAGGTGGCGCGGGTAGCGCCAAGGTTTCGAAAGGTCCACGCGGTTAGCGCGGGTATGGCGCTGATAGCGCCAGAAGCACCGCCATTGTGGCGCGGATCGCGCGGGAGGCGGCGCGGATCGCGCGGGAGCGCGGGCAGGCTGAGTATATAAAGGGCAGAACGCGAAAATGGAGAGGGAAAAAGGTTTTCTTCTTCCCTGGACCTTCAACCTCCATTAATGGACGTTCCAAGCTCTCTAGTACCTTATATACTAGCCTAAATACTTTCCTGTGGCCTAGGAACTAGTTTTAACCGATTGAAAACGAAAATCCTTCATCAATTCCCTAGATTTGAGCAAAATCTCTTCCCTCAGAGAAAACTCAGAGAACTTGAGTGGGCAAGGACTCATAGCTTGGGGGAAAGACAATAGAGCTTGAGGAAGCTGTCCTGAGGTCAATTGAGTCGCCGCTGAGGTAAGAAACTCAAGTTCCTTTAGGTAACTGGGAATTTGGGATTTCCTGAGTAATGTGACCCACAGTGAAATGGGGCTAGTATTAGCCCAGGGTCCTGTAGAGAAACTTACTCAGGGCAAGGTAATGATGAAGGATTAGCTTTCAGTTTTTAATTCTGATGACTTTGAATTTTGGCTCTGTGTTATCTGTGTGAGCTGTGTGATGGTCACTTGTGATTATCTGTTGAGATGCCAGAGCCTTAGATATGCTTGTGTTGAGCCTGAGAAAAAGCCTTGTGTGGGCAGATATTGATTAAACCCTAGGATAAGGGATTTCTGATATGATATGTATTGTGAATTGTATGCCTGAGGGCTTATTTTAATATAAGGTTTATATGTGTCTTGATTAGGCTTTGATTCTGAGACTGTTGGTGGCAAGAGCCACAGACCTGGGAAGGAATTACTGACTGAGACCTTACCAGGTAAGTTCAGTGTTTCCTGGGGATGAATTCCCGTTTTGGTTGCACACCACACTCCTGGGGAGTGTTGGTCATGATTCATGATGCATGCATTGGCTGTGGCATTACTTGTATTGAGATTATATGCATCTGCATTTGATATTTGTGCTGTGCTTGAGGTATCTGTTGGTCAATAGAAGAATACCGACATTGAGGAGCTCCGTCGGGTATTCAGGACGTTGAGGAGCTCCGTCCCTGGCATCGAGGAGCTCTGCCAGAGATCTGTTGGCCAACAGATACATACCGGCGTTGAGGAGCTCCGCCGGGTATTTTTGGGCGTTGAGGAGCTCCGCCCGTGGCATTGAGGAGCTCTGCCACACTATGACAGGCACTGACGTTGAGGAGCTCCGTCAGTGGGCGTTGAGGAGCTCCGCCAGGCATTGAGGAGCTCTGCCTCCTGTCATAGATCTGTTTGTGATGATGTTTATGTTATGTTGAGGCCAATGAGCCATATGTGACCTATATACCTGTTTGTGTGTTGTGAATCTGTGGGCTAGGGTGGGAATGATTTCCTAAGAACCCTGAGCTTACTGAGATATGTTATCTCACCCCGTGTGGGGCTTACATGATTTCAGGTGATGATTTTGGCAGAGAAGAGCAGTCTCAGGGCAGGAGGCCCAGTTGAGACTAGGCTAGGAGTTGGATGGCTCTTTTTGTTTTTATTTTGATGAAGAGTTCTGTACTCCCTCATGGAGGGCTGATATTCTTTTGTACCACCACGGTATGTGTGGTGTGGACTATGGACATTGATATGTACATGTACAGAACTGGTTCTGATATGAGATACTTTTCCTCCTGAGCATAGTATTGGCTATTTGCTTATCTGCCTACCTTTCTAATAGTGATGTTAAACTGGATCAGCAGGGGTGTGAATTATATGTTTTGCTTGTGAATTTTCTGTGATATGTTTATTCCATACATAATGTATCAAGAAAACGATCCTATACTTCCGCTGAGCTATATAATTTGTATTTTATGCACTAATCTGATATTATTAATGATAACACGTCGGAGGCCTACGGGGTGTTACATACGGGTTAGGTCACGGGTTTAGATTTGTAGATTTGTTGACCCGTTGACCCGATCCGTGAACTCGTAATAATAATATAAATTTTATTATATATATTAAATTAAAAATTAAAAATTCTTTCTCCCTATAATGATGACATAGTGATACAAAGGATGACAACAAATATGCAGTTAAAGTTTAACAAATATTAAGAAAGTGGTGGAATTAACTACCTTTTGTTTGTTGCTATTTTCCTTGATCCTTGTTATAAATGTGAATACATTCAATTTTGTTTTAATTGTATGTATGGTGTTGAGAAGAGCATGGACATGATGAAAATATTGAAGACCTTATTCAGAAACTGATTCAGCAATATGTACTAGAATATCTCATTTCTCATTCTAGTAGCAATTCAACTAATTCTAATACATGGGATTCAAACATAGTCTCACAACATAATGATGTCAAAGGTGATAAGGATGATGATTGGGATGATGAATTTAAAATGAAAATAAAAAAAAAAGGATGAGGTGCACAAAAATGAGTTAGATAGGTATTTGGAGGATGATGTTGAAGATGATCACCCTGAATTTGACATTTTGAATTGGTGGAAATTGAAGACATCCAAATATTATATTCTTTTTTGTATGGCTAGAGATATATTGGTCATTCATGTATCTATTGTATCATCTGAGTCTGCATTTAATACAGGTGGTAAAATTCTAGATTCATTTCGTAGTTCCTTGAGTCCTACTACTGTTGAAGCTCTCATTTGTGCCCAAAATTGGCTTAGATCTACTAAGCAAAATGTTAATGACTTGCAAGTTGAAATAAATGAAGCGGAAAAGATTGAATTAGGTGTGCAATTCCTTATTTCATTTTTATTTGTATAAAATATCAATTAATTTTTGTGCTAACAGGGTCGTGTTTAAATTTTTAGAGTTGTTTGATTTGGCTTTAAATACTGCTAATATTGAGTCTCCAAGTGTTGAAACAATAAGTGCTGGAACTTCTTAGTGTATTACTTTCAGGTATATTGTTATTTGTTTCACATTTTTTTTCATATTTTGTTTACCGTGTTTATAATATTAATGAATTATATTTTGTTCATTTGTTTGTTTCAGCAAATCTGGTTACAACAAATTTGGTTATAGCAAAGCTTAGTTTGTAAGAAATAGTTGTGATTCACACTATTATAGTAAATATTGTTTAAAAATCTTTTATTTTAATTTATATTATAAATCTATTTTAGAATATTATGATGATGATATTAAATGAATCAATTTTACTACTTTCATACATTTGATAATATTGTGTTAATTGTATTGAATATTTGAAAGAATCATGATATAAAATAGTAGTTCTAAGAAAAAAAAATTAAATGGATAATCCGTTGAACCGAACCGAACCAATAATGAACAGGTTGGGTTAGATTGAGTTTCAAATTTTTTTTCCTGAAAACCGAACCAAACCGATCAAATTTGATTGAGTTGAATCCTAAATTTGACTAAAATCGATCCAAACCGACCCACGACCCTACTCAAACCCACAAACGCCTGATTAGATGTCAGGTGCTACACATTTGATTTTAATCAATTTTGCTTTAAAAATCAACATTATGGAGCTAAATAACTTCCACCTTTAATGGACCATGACCAGTTCTCGTATATTTGTTCTTGATTACAAGGCACTCAATTTTATAGAATTGACCAAGTGATCGAGTCGTGAATTTGTAATTGCTGCCACGCCACTTTAATCATGTAGTGTACTAAAATCAAATCAACTACGGCTTCATAAGTAAATCATTCTGATCCACACTCTATTCGTCATTAAACATATACTTGTTCATATGACCACAAAGACCAGACAATAAAAATATGCTTATAAACAACTGGTGTCTGAAATAACAAGCAATTAGCATCATTAGATTGGTAATCCGATTCAATAACCACATTTTTTGAACTGTGTTCTAGTATGAATCTTAAACTCAAAAAATTGGCATCAAGGGCTCAATTCCTTGATTTTATGTTTGACAGCCAATATTAATTTGCATCAAAATTCGATTCATCAAAACCAAGTAGAGATAACTTCTACTTGTGGCAGAATGACCCGCATGTTCAAAAAAAATAGCCAAAGTTGTAAAAATAAATAAATAACACTACAACTGTAGTTGGTTGAATGCGCTCTATAGTTTAATCTTCAAGCTCAATAATCTTAACCACAGATGCATCACCAAGTTTCTGGCAAACAACTACCCGGTCATGTGACTTAATAACTCCCAATGATTTTCCATGATCAAGGGCAACCTTAAGAATAGACTCATTTGTTGCACTTGTTGACTCAGCCTGCAAGCATAGAGTATGAGATTGTCATATATAATGGGAAGCGTATTAAGAAGCATAACATAATTGGGCATTTATACAGGCCACAACAGCATAAAGCATCAATAATATGTCTTATGCCAAATGAAGACTAAGTGTTTCAACAATGTAAAACAAGAGGCGGTATCGTAAGTGCCAGCCACGAGGCTTATTATAATTGAAAATAAATAAATAGTGCTTGGATCCAAACTAATCCTGCCTCTAGAACTAACTAGAGGGACAAGAAACTCTAGAGCCAAAAATATGCATTGAAGATGTCACTGTCAGTATATAATCCCCAAGTCCAGCTCACCCTGGTCTGTTTTCAGCATCTAATTCTACCCCCAAAGAACAATCTCAACAGAACAATGTCCATCAACTCAAGAATGAATTATAACTAAGTAAAATTCTAAAAAGAAAAACTTACAGGATGTCGAGGATCTGCAAGCATAGGAAAGAGACCTCTCACGATAAGTGATTGTCTTGCCTGCATCACAAATTGAATTTCTTAGTAAGTTTGGTAGGCAAGGTGTAAGCCAATGTAAACATAACACATCCTGGTAAATAAATTTTTCCATATCCAAGAAAGTACAGTAGCATCTTCCAAAGATCAATATAATTCATGGTTGTATGTAACTATGTATCTACTTTACACAGGATAAAAATATCATAATTATGATACGCCGAGAATACTTAGTAAAATTAAAATGTATTATAATATTATTTATAAAATATTCATTACAGTTGTGTATTAATTGCATTAGATGTAAGCCTTCCCAAGAAATAAAGTAGGCAATCGATCTATTCAACCCAATCTCTTAGGGGGAATCAATAACAGCCACAGATAGTGAATAGATATAAGCAACTAACTCAATTTAAAATCCAACCTCAAAAGCTCCACTAAAGCTCCACTTTAGCTGATTTGTCTTAAGTCGGGGGATCACAACAGATAGTACTGGCATTGTTGGCCTATACTTTGCGATCAATCTGGCAAGTAGACAAGTACATGTAACATTTAGACAGAAAGATTTAAGAATAATGATGAAATGAAGATGCAGGATAGATGGAAATGATATGGATATTAATTGAAGGATATCTAATTACTAAAAGAAAGTACCTTGCAGCCCTTCCTGATGAAGTGAAACAAATTATAATAGATGCTTTCACCTTAATTGCAGCTCGTACCTAACAAGTAAAGATTAGCATGTAAGAAGCACACTTTCAAAGAAGAAATACAATCAACCACACCATGCAAATAAAGCAAAAGCAATAGGCATAAACCTGACCCCCATGAAAGGAAGGTATGCACAAGAAAATACTATTAAAAATGTAAGAGAAAAATGTAAATTACCGCAGAGGATGCAATAGATTCCAAGTGGGTCATGGGTTCTCCAACATACTTGACTGTCTTCTTAAAATAAAGGTCTTGATTGAAAACTTTCTCAGCCTACAAGGACATGAAATGGAAGGCAGAGACTTGAGCCAACATTTTGAGGGACATTTCAAATAGGAGAACAATTCATATGATTCAAAGGAATTCCCAAGAAATGATTTGCAGACGAAATGCCACACAGAGATAAACCACCATAAGTTAGAAAAAAGTAAAAATGGGAAAAAGGAAAGGAAGTTAGGAACCCAGAATAGAAAGCAGAAAAGATAATGATTTTATTTCTTAATTGAAATTTGAAAATGAACAGAAGTAGAAAGATCGCTCCTCCAAGGGTCACCCCTTCGTGACAGTTTCCCTTTTCTACAACAATGCTAATGTTCAGTTCTCAATTGATTAAAAACAGAATGTCCCTCCATTCTACCCCTCCTATTTAAGCTTTACCTGTCCTTCCACCCTCTCTAACTAACTATTGATATTAGGGAATCACATACTTTTCCTGTTTTAATTCAAGATCTGACATGAAAGCATCTTTAAAATTCAAATTAGAACCAGAAATGAATGGATTTTAACAATATACACAACCAATTCTTGTTGAAACAGAATTCTTGATAGAAATTGTGTATTGTGTACATGGAGTCCATCTTAATCATACTATGAGTCCACCTTTGACAGTTGCAGGAGTCAATCACTATCAGTTTACAAGAAAGCTATCCAACATCAAAACTATAAGATTCCAGATTCATTAAGGCAACAGAGGTCCAACAAAAAGAGAAAACATTTTGGTCAGAAACCATAAAACCTGCATCAACACATCAGAACAAATCCAATTTATTGGACAAAATTAATGAGCTATGAAATGAACTTACCTCTGAACAAATTCTGCCAACAGTAGAAATAGTCTCAATAGGGTACAACCCACGTAAAGTCTCAGCACCCAGAAGTATGGCATCACTTCCATCTAAAACAGCATTGGCAACATCTGTGGCTTCAGCACGAGTTGGTCTCAAGTTGTCAGTCATGCTATCCACAACACGTGTAAGCACAGCAGGTTTCCCAGCCATGTTACACTTGTAAAGGGCAGATTTTTGAAACAAAAACACCTACAGAAGCAAATGGAAAATGATTAATAGTAATATCTATGCAACAGTCAGTCTTAGAACTATTCAGTATTCACTTATCAAGGATAGTCACAAACACATAATTGTCATAAGGGGCAAAGACATAGGTAGCAATGCATTAAGCTGATTCAACTTAAATATATTTTAATTTTTTTCTCACAGCATGCTCATATTAAATTTTCAAGATCCAACATAGACATCTGGATTCTGGAATAACTATGCAACTACAACTACAAAGAATTAGTCAGACCAAAACTTATTTTTGTTACAAGACTGTGCAACAACAAGAACTACAAACTACAAAATAAATTTTAACAAGGAAATATACCTTTTCTGGTGGAAGATCAATACCCAAATTCCCACGGGAAAGGATAATACCGTCAGCTTCTTGTAGAATCTCATCAAAATGGGTCAATCCCTAAGAAAAAAGACAGATGTAAATATATAAATGAATAGGCACAGCCAATAATAAGAGAATATAATTTACACAAAAATGAAGTTGTTGCAGTACATTATGAAGAAATGCAAACTCACCTCAACATTTTCGATCTTTGCAAAAATTTGAGTCTGGCTGAGATCACCTAACTTAGAAAGAAATTCGCGAGCCTGCATTACAAACATATAAAGGGTTGTTAATAGAAAACCTGAAACTTCGATAAATATAAATACCAAATTACCAATTATGAATGAATCTGAGATCACAAATCAAAGTAAAGGATTTGGATCCCAAATTACCTGGCGAACGTCTTCAGCATGCCGAGTATATGACAGTGACAGAAAATCAATTTTGTTTTTAACACCCCAGGTGCTTATAACCTGAAACAAATAAAGCAAAATAAACACAAAACTAAGGAAACCTAGTTTCTAGTGCAATGAAAGGTAAATCATTCTAACATGCTAGCTAAAGGCAGAACTTACCTCCTTGTCTTTCTCAGTGAGAGTAGGCAAATCAATATGAATTTGAGAGGCATGCAAAGTGAACAATGACCCAGCCAATGTAGCTGTGTTCTTTATAATACAAACAACATCTTGCCCTTTGACTTCAGATACCTGCACAACTTCAGGGAGAACTCATCATACACTTAGGTTTAGAGCATATCAATGCAATAAAATTAATTTCAACTACACGAAATCACAGTATTGACTAAAATAAATGGTTCATGAATACTAAAGATATATAAATACAAACTCATAACCCAAATGAAAAGGACCAATATAAATCATTTGAAAAGATACCGAGGAACACTGAAACGATAGTAAAAAGGGACCTATTGCAGTAAACTTAACATTCTGGGCTCAATAATATTACCTCAAGCCATACAGAAGTAGTTTCACTTCCTGTGAACAAGTATTGACCAATAAAAATGGTGTCCCCCTTCTTCACTGCCTATAAACAATAAGAAAAAAGATAAATATTGAGGTTCAAAACCAACACACGATATTGCTTACAAACTAAAATTTTACAAATTATGCACGCAACAAATTACAACTCAAGCAGAAGATGTCTAAAGATATTTTAGGTCACGAATAGAAAAATTCCATGTAGGAATCAAATAAAATCAGAGTTAATAGCTACTAAGACCTAAGCAAGAGTTAAATCGTAAACAGAGATAAAACTTGTAGCTAATTCAAGCAAAGCAACTTAGAAGGGAAAAAGCAATTGACTCCAAACATGCACTGCATAGGCAGTAAAATGTAAAAAGTTAATCAGACGAAGTCATTTGAGTTAATATTCCGCGGAAACAATGTACATGCAAGAAAGTGACCTCATTTATGACAAGATCAAGATGGAAAATATCAACAAACCTTAGCCAGTCCATCAAAATTGATAGGCAATATCTCTGAAGAGGCTTCTTGTCCCTGATCAGGAGTTAGAACAACCTGACCATTTGCCTCAAGCGAGATTGCTCTCTCACTTTTGTTAACAACCTGCATCTCAGCGCCCACCGTGTCCAGCATAACCTATCAAAAATCAAATAACAAACTCTTAGCTCCTTTCCCATTGTCTACCTTCAACATAAAACCCAATACAAGTGGAAAAATACAGTAACACAGAAACCCTAGATTCCCCAAGCAGTTGCTAAAAGAGATTCACTTCACCTGGACAAAACAGACTGTAGGTTTCAATTTCTATTACTTCTAACCAAAGCAACCAACTTTCAAAAGAGAAAAAAAAGGAAAACTGTTATCTTGGCATGGCCCTCTCGCAGCCATTTTGTCATGTTCCTCATTTAACAAACTAGACCCTCTATCTTTTTTTTTTTTTTATCGGCAAATGTTAGTTTGTTAGAATGTTAGATTTTGTTAGCAGAGGGGATCGAACCACGACCTTTCCCCTCGTCCTTTTTCCTTAACCATCCAACCACCTTATATCTCCACTAGACCCTCTATCTACTCTCCAGCACCAAGGTAGCAAAAGATACCATTGGAAGAAAAAAAAGTGAAGAAAGAAAACTCACAGCACAGAGCTTCTTAGTACTCTTGACAGCAGCCTTCAAATTCTCCAAAGTCTCCTGGTGGTACTCAGGGTCATGCCATGAAAAGTCAAAACGAGCGACTACACACACCACCACCACCACCAACAACAACAACAACAAAAAAAATCAGAAAATCCATAACAATACATCACATAAACATAACCCTCTTACCAATTCTTCACTAAAAACTGTAAAGTTTCAAAATTTACAAAAAAAAAAAAAACTAAACAAAGAAAGCGAAAAACTGTGACACACCAGACATGCCAGCCTTGAGGCAACCAGAAATGGTTTCGACGGATCTAGATTTAGGTCCCAGGGTACCAACAATCTTTGTCATTGCAGAGAAAAAACTCTACAAAAATAACAAATCAAAATAATTATAAGTATATAAAATAAAAATAGATCCATAGATTGGAAAGTAAATGGGAAAAGAAGGAAAGAAAAACTAACAGGCTTGGATGGCTCAAGGATGGAGACCATCCTAATAGGTTCCTCGAGAAGCAAGTGACTGGAAGGCATGTTTGGCGATGGATCGATGAACAAAACCTAATAAAAAGACCAGAAAGCGAAGAAGACACAGTTCGAGAATTGAAACAGTGACGGTGGTGGCGTGCTGCGTCTAAAGACCAACCACAAACCCAAACGCTGTTTTAGAAATAGAAAACCTATGGAAGAATATGCTTTTTTGCCTTTTGCTTTGATATCTCTCTCTCTCTCATTATGTGTTTTTACTCTATTTTCAACTTTCCTATGTCACCGTTTCCCTAATAGTGTGTCGTGTTGTGTTGTGGTGTGGTGTTCTTTTTTTCGTTTCTTTTTTATGTTTTTACTGTGTGTGTGGTGGTGGTAAAAAACGAAAAAGGGAATTTGGAGAATAACACGTGGCGAGAAGCCAGCTGTTCGATGTGGGGCCCCACCTTGTGTTATGAACCGTGCTTTTCTCGTGTGATGATGGACACTAAAATAAAAGTAAGTACGATGACTATGGTCTTAGGTGGTTGTGTTTTTCGCTTAGTTTGATTTTGTGAAGGGGCAAAGTGTGGGGATGTGAAATTTTTGTTTCTAGAAGAAGGGATAATAGGTAGAGAATATTATTAGGTGAAAGCAATGGCTACTTGGTCGGGCACGTAGTGATTGGGAAGGCACGTGCCATGGTGGTGGTGGAAGGAGTTAGGTGGCTCGAGTGGTGGCGGCGTGGAACGCATGGTGATGTGGCGTGCGAGGCAAGGTGGGTAATTCCATTAGTTTAATCCTTTACATTTAAAATAAGTTTAAATATATTGTTTGGACTTGAAATTTAACTTTTTTTTTTCCTAATAATTTTTTAAAATTTTATAAATTATGTTTGTTATTTTATGATATCATCCTATCACATCAAACAAGACAAATCGAGAGAAAAAATAAAAAAATAACATATTTACAAGATAAAAAAACTATTTAAGTCAAAATTAAATATTAAAATAGAAGCTCAAATTAAATATTAAAATTCATACATTTAATAATATGATACACTTAACATTATTAAGTTTTTGTAAATTTTTACTTATCACAATCATTACTACACTGACCTGCAGTCACCATTATATCTATATTTTTGCGATTACCATCATCATTATTATTGGTGTTGTCACCATTACAATCATCATTATTATTCTTGTTGCTTTTAACACAATCACTATCATTGCTACCACAATTACTTAAAGGCGGTAAAGGGTGTGAGAAAAAAGTTGAAGGTAAAAGAAATATATAAGTTGAGACGTAAATAAATTAATATTAAAATGTTTTTTATTTTAATACATTATATTTAAAAAATTACATATTTTTTTGTCCCTATAAAATATGTCATTTTTCTGTTAGACCATGAGCAAAAGTTAACTAATGATTTTAAGATGTAACTCACAATTTAAGTATAATTTAGGGTTTTGATTATAATATGAATTGGAGGAAAGAGATACTAGTGAAATCACAATCATGGGCTTGCTTTTCTGATAAGTTCTTTTACATTGATACTATTTGCTTGTTTTAATCTATTTTTGTGAAGTAATTGATAATCTATTTTCTCAAACTTTTGATTAAATCAAATTGTTTAGTTTATTGTAAAATTAGATTCATTTGGAACTTCTTTTAGTCATTTAGATACGATATCTAAATGTCGATCTTATGTAATTACCTATAGGATGCATTTGCCTTTAGCCAACATATTTAACGCATCAATAACATTTTTTAGCATATTGCATTATTTTCTTTCTCAATTTTCGTGATAGTTGAATGAAACATGAATTCTAGATAATGCACCACTTTTCACTCAACGAAGCCTCCTTTTAAGGCTTTTGTTTTGTTATGCGAAAGAAATAGAGTGAATGGAAATAGAATAAGAATAATTATAAAAAAAAGATAAATAAAGTTGAAATAATGTAGAATGTTGGATGTTTGGTTTAAAATAAATAAGTAACTAATATAGTGAAAATAAAATAACAAGGTTGTTTGGTTTGAATGAAATGAGAGGTGAGAATTTAATAAACTTATAAAAATACTAGTATAGCTTGAAATGTGTGAGGTTTCTTACCAAATATAGTTGATTAAAATTAATACATAATCAATTAAAATATATGTATTTAATCATTCGCAACATTAAAATAATTTACCATAGTCAAGTGACAAAAGGTTTAAAATGAAAGGCATGATCTATTATTGAATTGTGAAAATAGATACTATTATGTCTTAGAATGTGCAAGGTTTCTTACCAAATATAGTTGGCTAAAATTAATGCATAATCAATTAAAATATATGTATTTAGTCGTTTATAACATAAAAATAATCGATTATAGTTGTAAGGTTTTGGGTGTCCACGTTAGCACTTTAATATAATAATATTATGATTAAAAGGTAATGGTGTTTATAACAAATCCGGGTTCGCGTTTCCTAAGTCAGCGCTAATGAGGCATCCGGATTCGTGTGACCAAGATGTCGTTTTTATAAGGAGATGGGACAATGCTGACGTAGAGTAGGAACCCGGATGAGGTCGGATGAGGTCGTAGCACCAAGGTAAGAACCAAGTGAGGTCGGATAGAAGGGCGAAGCTTGGACTTATGAAGTGCCTAGGCAAGAACCCGAACGAGACCTCAACGCTATGTAATCGATGTCATAAGCGTTGGAATCGTTTAATGAGGAACCTCGGATTTTACAAATGGCCAAGGTAGGACCTGGACAAGGTTGTCTGGGCTGCGCATATCAAGTGGGGAAGTCAAATGCGCTTGGCTCGCCAACCCAAGTGCCACCCTTGTTTGTTAATATAAGTCCACGGGAACCCGGGGCATTGGCTTTTGCAAATAGTGGACTACTTAGGATCGTATCCCGCACATATTCTACATTATTAAACCAACCCGGCAACGTTAGTAAGTATATAGAGACCCCGACAGTCACACGTAAAATAGGTAAAATGTATCTGATTCGCCAACCCGATAGTTGGTGCTTTCACAAACTTATCCTATGCACGTGATCCGCATTAACTATTAGGTTACTTGAGTGACACATGTTGACTACAGTGACATATGTGACGTGCGTTAACCCCCAGGGTATATAAGTAACGTGCGTGTGAGTCATTTCTTACATGACTCATTTCTTCCACTGTCTCTTCGCAGAAGACACTCTTTCTTCCTTTCTCCATTTCCGTCGTCGACAAACGGGGGAAAGCTTTAAGTTTAGGGGAGAGAAGGTGATTTTAGGACGTTCGAGCTTGGAGAAGCTATTCTCTAACCTCGTTAACAGTTTTAGAGGTGAGAAACATCGATCTAACCTTAAAATCTAACTGTTATGGATTTCTGGGCTAGGCTGTGATAGGCCCTTTTGGGGGTCTGCATGTCACCTGTGGGTGACTAGTTCTTGTAACCTGGAAAAATATAGAGTTTTTTTACATGCAATGGTTGAGAACCGCTATTGATTACTTGCATGTATGTATGTAGAGCGTGACGCTGAGGATAGTGGTGTTCGGAACCGCAAGGTTGAGCGAACCAGAGTAGAGCTTAAAGTATGTAAGCTCTCTATTCTTGAGAGTCCTTCTCTGGACCGTGTTCCACCATACTTCGAGGGAGTAATAGTTATTGTATGTCATGATGCATGTATTGAAATTGTGTGTTACTGTCTTTTGATTGAGAACATGTATATGATTTGCACTGTGATGATATGTTGTGATTATGAGATTCTCTGACCAATAGAACGGACAAAATATGGACTTCCCTTAGAGCCAAAGTCATGTGGAACAACTCTAAGTGGTCAATTAGTATATATGAAAACCCTGAGTGAGTTGTGCCCTTATAGCAAGGATGATCCTCTCTTGGAAAAGTCATATACGTCCGAGCAGAACCCTGAGCAAATGTGCCTACCTGGGGTGGATGATCTCCCTCAGGTAGTGTCTGTCCAAAGTCTTGAGGGATTGTGCCTATTAAGTTGGATGATCTTTCTCAGGCAATGATATACAGAGAAAATGCCAATTAAGTTGGATGATCTTCTCTTGTTATATTTGTGTGATTATATACATGTTATGCTTGAATGATAGCCGGGATGGTTCACTTGTGTAATGCATGTTTTGATGCTATGTATTGTGGAAGTGAACCCGGGGAAGGAGAAGCCTCCAAGGACCCGGAGTTTACTAAGATTTTTATCTCACCCCGGTTGGGGAATTATATGTCTTTGCAGGTGATGAGCAGAGATAAGATAGCGGATCCCGAGACAGGAGGCCCGAGTAGTAGGGCTGTCCGAGGGATTCCGGACACGAGGCCGAGCCGGGACGGGTTCCAAATGAACCTTAGTCTCATTTTGTGAGCACATTGACTTCCGCTTTATTATATATATGTAATCTATGCGCTATGTAACCCGGTCCTGAAGGGAAAACGTACCTGGGGTCCTATATGATTGTAAACTCGTGAACAATTACCATACATAATGCACAACTATTATTATTTGTGGACGTCTGATGACGTCATTTTATTCATTGCTTCCTAATTAATTTTGTTAAATTAATTGCCGCGCTTAATGACCATAATTGAATGTTAACTACCGGATGCATATAGGATGTTACATTTAATGATATTAGAGCGGTCTTTCCTTGGGAAGCATTATGTATGGTGATTTGTGGGTGATGCATAATTGTTTTAGGTGTTTGTTATGACTATTGCATGTGTGATCACAAATGTGGGCCTGATCAACTCACCCTTTTGTGTGACATGTGTAGTATCATGGTGAGAACCCGAAACAATAGCGAGATGGTGGATGCCAACGCACACCCGGACCCGATGACGGTTGCCTTAGCAACTATGCAGTAGGAGATGGCTGCAAATCGGCAAGCGAACGAGGCCTTGATGCAGGCCAACAAAGCCTTGATGGCAGAGCTGAGGTCACTACGGAGAGAGGGCCAAGCACCCTCTCCACCACCTTCATTCGAAGGCGAAGGTAGTCGCCACCATGGTGGAGGTACCCATCGTTCTGATGGACCTAGCCACCACAGAGGGGACCAGTTTCCCCAAGTTAAGGCCGAGGGGGACACGACGGTCAGAGGAAAGATGCTTATTGCCTTCCGCAAGCATGAACCTCCAGCTTTCCATGGGGGTTACGACCCATTGCTGCCGCCAAATGGTTGCAGGCATTGGAAAAGGTCTTCACGGTGATGGAGTGCCCGAACCATCAGAGGCTCCTCTATGTTACTTATTTGCTTCAAGGGGACGCGCATGAGTGGTGGGTCACCACTTCCCAATTGTTGAGAGCCCGGGATGAGGCTATCACCTGACAGACCTTCGAAGTCCAGTTCTTGGACAGATATTTCCCCAGGGATGCCCGGGAATAGAAGCAGGCCGAGTTCGAGGGCCTCGTCCAGGGACGGATGTCGGTGGACGAATACTTAGCCAAATTCAATGAATTGGCTAAGTATGCTCATTTCAAAAGAGCTCTCTGTGATGCCGAGGTCCTTGCTGCTAAGTTCCATAGGGGACTTAAGGAGAGCATTGAAGAGAAGATTGCGGGTAGCAGATCCTAGGATTTGGGCAGCCTGGTGAGACAGTGTCGCCAGGTAGAGGACATGATTAGAAGACGCAGTGGAAGCCAACCTACCTCCTCCGTGAGACAGGAAGTGAGGAGGTCTAATGGTCGAGGCCCAGCTGGGAAGGGCAAGGGTCGGGACTTGGGAGTTAATTCTCCACCAGACCGATTCAAGAAGGAGCACAGTCAGAGAGGATCGTTCCGAAGACCGACCTAACCTCCCTAATGTGCCTCTTGTGGGAGGAATCATTGGGGAGTATGCTCCACGGGCCAACTAATATGCTTCAGATGTGGCGAGCCGGGCCACTATGCTAGAGAATGCCCTCGGGCCAGCAACCGAGTTGTGGCCGCCCCAGTGATCTCGACAGCGCCCACCCCACACCGGATTTACACAGTAGACGCGAAAGAGGCAGCCCAAGCTCCTGACTTAATCTGAGGTACGATTTTCATAAATGATTATGATGTGAGAGTCTTATTCGACTCTGGAGCTACCCACTCCTTCATTAAAGATAGTACTGCATTAGGGATGAACCTTGAGATGTCCCAACTCTTCCCTCCCATGAAGGTTACCACCGCTTCTAGGGAGTAGTGTCAGGTTGATAGGTACTGTCGAGGTGTGCAGTTCCGGTTTGAGGGCAAGGAGTACAATGTTGATCTGTACTGCCTTGCAATGCCTACCCTTGAGATTATTCTTAGGATGGATTGGTTGACCAAATACGGCATCATGTTGGATTGCTGCCATAAGGAGGTCGTGGTACCTTCGGATGGATTAAAGCTGGGTCATACTTCGTTTTGTACAGCCTTGCAAGTTCGCAAGGAAATGAAGACCGGATCCCCGGACTACCTTTTGTTGAGTGCAGCGGAGGAGAAGCCGGGGTTAGACCTGTCCGGATCCCGGTAGTAAGCGAGTTCGTTGATGTTTTCCCGGAAGAGATTACACAACTTCCACCCGATAGGGGGATTGATTTCTCCATTGACTTGATCCTCGGTGTGGGGCCAATCTCCATAGCTCTTTATCGTATGGCTCCTTTGGAATGAAAAGAGCTGAAGGCACAGCTCGAGGACTTGTTGTCCAAGGGGTTCATAAGGCCGAGCGTGTCACTATGGGGAGCACCAATTATCTTTGTGAAAAAGAAGGACGAGAGTACGCGACTGTGTATGGATTACCGGCAATTGAATAAGGTCACCATAAAGAATAAGTACCCCTTACCCCGGATTGATGATCTGTTGGATCAGTTGAGGGGAGTCCGGGTATTCTCCAAGATAGACCTGCGATCCGGGTACCACCAGATCTAGATTAAGCCCGAGGACATACCTAAGACAACATTCTGGTCTCGGTATGGTCATTATGAGTATCAGGTTATCCCTTTCGGCCTCATGAACGCCTCGACCGTGTTCATGGACTATATGAACCAGGTGTTCAGACCTTACTTGGATTTATTCGTGGTAGTATTCATTGATGATATACTCATCTACTCCAAGAGCGAGGAGGAACATGCCTAGCACTTCCGGATTGTTCTTCGGACATTGAGGAATGACCAGTTGCCGCATCATAAATACTTTAATTCACTCGAGATGCTTGAAGATTGTGGAATTTTGTAAAGCTTTATGACATTGCTTTGTAGTACAATTGTGCAACATGTTATGGTTAGTAGAATGTTTGCTTCTTTTTTTTATGTGATGGTTCCTGATAGGCTTTTGTCATGTTATTTGCGGGCAAGTTTAGACTTTAGAATTGGTTATTGGAATAAATTATGGATCTTTGGTTTTGACTGAATCTTAGAACTTGTTTTCTCTAGAGATATTGCTTCATTTTAACAAGTGTCATGCTTTATTCACTGGCATTCTTCTCACATGGGAACTTAAAAGTTAAAACGGTTATGGAGTTACATTAGTTGTTATTTGTAGTGTGTTATTATCTCAATCTAGCAACATCAACATCAACAGCTCATTTAACCCAAGTTAATTGAGGTCGGTGGTAGATGAACCCAATGATAGATATGAAAAAGTTGAAGGAAAAAATAAAAGAAAGAGGAAGGGGGAGGGGGAGAAAAAGGGGAAATAAGACAAAAGAAAAGAGGGGAAATGAAGATGGTAAGAACTAAAAAGGGATTGTATGGAACATAGATATAATAACGAGTCTAACCCTTCACCAAGTTTATAGTTTTTCTCCACTCCGTCCACCAATCTAGATCCTACTCTATTAAGTGTTGTTTAATTACCTTTCCTCAAGTAAGTTTCGATCTACCTCTACCTTTCTTTGTGTTGAACTCTTGGTAACAAACTCTTGTTCTTACAGAAGCATCTAGTGATCGTCTCATTACGTGTCAAAACCATTTCAATCTATGCTCCCTCATCTTTACTCACTGATACTACTGTTACCTTTCGTCGAATATCTTTATTTCTTATCTTATCCATTTTCGTATAATCACACATTCACCTTAACATCCGCATTTTTGCTACCCCTATTTTATGCTCATGTTGCCTATGTGCTGGCTAACATTCAGCTCCATATAACATTGCAAGTTTTACAGTTGTTCTATAGAATTTTCCTTTTAGCTTAAGGGAAATTTTGTGGTCACACAAAAGCCTAGATACACTTCATCATTTCATCCACCCTGCTCTGATTCTATGATTTACATTCTCATTAATCTCTCTACCTTTTTGTAAAATTGATCCCAAATATCTAAAAACATCTTTTTTGGGTAGCTCTTGACCAAGTAGATGCACGGGTCTTGATCACCTTCTCTTACTAGCGAAAACTCACTCTTCATATACTCAGTCTTATCGTGAATCTTTTAGACTCCAAAGTGTTTCTCCACAATTTAAGTTTCCTATTAACACCATCTTTAGTCTCATCAATAAACATAATATCATCTGCAAAAAACATATATTATGACACTTCCTCTTGAATATCTTTTGTTAGTTCATCCATCACTAAGACAAAGAGATAAGGACTAAGAGCCGAACTTTGGTGTACACCTATCGTGATAGGAAAATACCTTGATGTTTCATTACAAGCTTTCACACATGTGATACTCTCATCATATATATCCTTGATTGTATTAACATACTTTAATGGTACTTTTTTCTTCTCAAGAGTCCACTATAAAAAATTTCTTGGGACCCTATCGTATACTTTCTCAAGATCTATGAACATCATATGTAAGTCTTTCTTCTTTTCTTGATATCTTTTCTCGATCTAACATTCAACGGTAAATTAATTCATGTATTGTTACGTTACATTTCACTGTGCTTTATCTCAACAGAGGATTTGTCTATTTTGTTTGTGATCTGAGTACTTGCTTATCCTTGTACTTAATTTTAAAAAGTGTCACGCTGTCTTCATTGGCACACTTCTAGTTAACAAATCTCACGGGAACTTAAAACGGTTATGGCATTACTTTAGTCATTTTCTTAGTGCCTTATTACATCGATGTAGCAGCCATTAGTAAATTAATTCATGTATTACTGGTGTGCACGTTATAGTTTGTAGAATCTTAGTATTAAATGGTATTGGCTTTTTGTCATGGTATTTATGTATAAGTTTGGGTTTAGAATAGGATTTTGGAATAAATATAGGTCTATGGGTTTGACTGGTGCTGAAAATTTGAAGTTCTCTTTAGTGTCGTTGCAAATAATCTAATGCTATCTTCACTGGTACACTTCTGGATCACAAATCACATGGATATTATAATGACAGGTGGTGTTACTAAGATGGTGTAGCAAATTGATTGTGTTGTCATTATTTGGAGTATTTTATGTTGAATCACATTAAATATGAAGTGTTTTTCTCTTTCCTTTTCCTGTCATGTGAATATTGAGCATTCCCTTTTCTATGTATAGATATGGAGTGGCAACACCCAGCAGTGGAGGTCAAGCAAATAACATGAAGTCCAAAGCATTGTCAAACCTTAGATGGCGGAGGGTAGTCCTCAAAATTAGTGGGGCAGCTCTTACTGGATCTGATACTTGCAATATTGACTCTAAGGTTTGTGGTTTGGATACACATGTCTGAAGTTTGATAAAATTGTTCGACTCATGACCTCTTTATACCAAGTTCCTAATTGCCATCTGGATGTTGTGACAACACTCATTCCATTTGTTTGTTTAATTAATTATCAGGTGGCCATGTTAGTTTCAAGAGAAGTTGCCATAGCTTCCCCGCCTTGGTGTGGAGGTATCAGTTCTCTTGATTGTTCTCTGGAGTCTGTTATTCTGCTACCATTTTCAGTTTAACTGAAGCATGTTGTGATATTTCAAGTGGCAATTGTTGTTGGAGGTCGTAATTTCTTCTCTGGAGAGGCCTGGGTAAATGTGACAGGTTTAGAAAGATGTACTGCATACCAAGTTGGGTAAGGTTAATCACTAGAATTTCAATGCAAGTTCTATCTACACCATTCTAATTTTATTAGAGATCAATTGCAAAGAAAATAAATGGAAAAATAGATTTAGGTATCAGTGCGACCATCCACATCCTGATCACAAATGGATAGTCCAAAAGAAGAAGATATATTTAAGTTGTGAAGTGGGATAGAAAGTACCTAGGCGGTAGTGCTGGAGAAGGCCACAGCTGGGGAATGAACTCTGACTTGACTTGTATCAGTTGTATGGGATATTGGTAGTGGCATTGTAGAGCACTTACCTTGTCTGGGTCATAAGACTGCAAAGAGGGAAAATATTCTCCTCACTTTAAAAAACTAAATTGGAAATTGGATATTTGAAGATCTGGGTGGTGCTGTAAAATGGGGTGTGGTTAGAATCACCAGAAGAATTTATCTGTCCTGTGTTTTGTGTATGCTAATTTTCTCTTTCAACTGTATGTGCCTCAACCGATAATTTGCATCAACCCATTCTTCCCCTTTCTAGAGTTTTACTTCTGACCTTTCATTTAGTTGCATATTCAAATTTTGGGAAGTTTTTTTTATCTATAATGAATAAATTTATATTGAAATATGTATGACAATTATTTCTTTCTTATCAGTTTAAGCTTTCAACTTATGTTACTTTTATATTTGATTTCTGTGTTTCTTTTTCTTGGAAAACATGAATGTCTTTTGATGCTTTAACTTTGAGACATCCTATTGTGCTCTGGCAAGTATCTTCTTGATGCCTTCATGGCCATTACTTCATTGCTTATGTACTGATGTTACCATAAAATCTTTTTCATCTTTCTATTTAATATATTATCTTTCAAAGTGATTTACTTTCGTTATCGTTTCTACTTTTCTTTAAAACATTGACCTAAATAAGTACTGTTTTCTTGAACTTGAATATGCCAGCATGATGGCAACTGTGATGAATTCGATATTGCTCCAATCGACTCTAGAGAAGATGGGTGTTCAGACTCATGTACAAACTTCAGTTGCCATGAAGGAGTTTGTTGAACCATACAATAGGCAGCGGGCCATCAGACATCTTGAGAAAGGAAGGGTTGTTATATTTGGTGGCATTGGTTTTGGTGCTGGCGTTCCTCTTTTCTCAACTGACATAGCTGCCGCTCTTCGTGCTTCAGAGCGTATGCTGCTGTCCTATTTTATTTTTTTTAAACAATTTCTAATTACCTTCTTCCCCCACGATATCTTTAATTTATGCGAAGGGGCAACACATATCTTTGTTTTGGGTTTTTGTTTTTGCAAGCATCAGCAATATCTCCTTGTATCTGGCAGTTAATGCTGAAGCAGTCCTCAAGGGTACTAACGTAGATGGTGTATACGACTGCAACTCACGAGACAACAACTTCACTTTTGAGCACATATCCTTCAGAGAGCTAGGTTCAAGAGGTGTCACCTCTATGGATATGTCAGCGCTGACATTCTGTGAGGAAAATGCTATTCCTGGTTAGTAAGTTGTTGCATTTGGTCCCTATTAGGAGAGCGTGTTTTAGGTTTTAGTGCTGTAGGTATTCTTGCATAGACAATACAAATGCACAGCCGTTATGATGTGTGCCTTGCAGTCGATCCTAAATAGTCCTTATTGCATGCTTAAACCACTAGGCACTGTCCATGCAAGAAAATCCCTCGATGTTGCTTAGTCGTGGTTTTCCTAGAGTCATCATTTTTGCTTTTATGTTGAGGTTGATGAGTATTCAACATTAGTTTTATAAATTGATATTGAAGTAACCGACAAAGTGGATATTTTATTTGATGAATTTCATTGACCATTTACTTGTACAGTTGTGGTTTTTAATCTACTGGAGCCTGGGAACGTCTCAAAAGCTTTGTGTGGAAAACAAGTTGGCACACTAATTGACCAAATTGGAGCAATAAGCTAACAGTTAATTCAGCCAATTCAATTATTATTAGTCGCACCGGAGCCATCAAGTTGAGTGGGATATTTGCCATGACTGAGATTCTTGAAGAATAAAATATAAAATCTTGACAGATTCAGCGTGTGGCCAAGTTAATGGAAATTGTACTTTGGAACTGTAATCACAAATTCCCTATCACTAATTTTAGGTGGTGGTTGTACTTTCAATAAGTTTAAGTAAAAAGAAAAAAAATGTTTTTGTATATTATTCCTAGATGAATTGTAGCATAGCAATGTATTAGCAGTAGTCATCCTTTGTTAGTAAATGTAAACAGATAGAGTAATTCAACTTTATTTATTATTCCTTAAAACAAATTTATTTATTATTCCTTTTAAAAAAATTATTTATTATTGCAACTGTACTACTCATTTCCCCTTAGTTCAGTAGATGAAAAAAGTAACTTTTATTTTGGTTCAAGGAGAACCTACTAAATCTCATGAAACAAGGAGGCGCATTGCAAAATTTGAATTCACGCACTTCCATAGCATGTGTTATAGCTCTACTAAGTAAGCTATTCCTTTTATAATTAAAATGAGATTTCCAAGAAATAGTTGAAGACTTTATCTTGCCTTAAATATTGCATCTCAATACGGAATGTGTGCTCTTTTGTCTAGAAAGTTATTCATTAGTTGTGAGTCGCAAGCTATTTCTGACATGGGGTTAAATTTGTCATGAACTTCCATCGAAATCGTATGTCGCATGTCTAACTTTTGACAGCAGTTTTAAGCATATTGATGATCCTAACACGATTCCATGATTTCAGGGTCGCACATGAATGACAATGTCATTGAAGTGTGTTACCCAATTCATAATTGCTGATTCAGTGCTCTTATTATGACAATGCCATTGAATTGAACCAGTTATAACTCAAGACAGTCCACTGATGTAAACTCCAAATGTACATTATACAATTCAACTACACAGTAGTACTTATTCTAAGCTCAAGATCAGATCATTCAGATTTGTCTACGTTCAACAATGAAATTCCACAAAAACTCAAATTTTACAAAGAACAATTAAAAACGCCAATGAGTAATTCAGACAATGCAAGCTAGAAGAGGAGACAGGAGGTAAACTACAAAACATGACATGAATTAATCTTATATATACCAGACACCAATAATATTCAGTATTATTACTCCTAAGCTAGACCATCTTCAGTGGTGGGAATGGAAGGCGAAAATGAATTGCGCGATTTGTCATAGTCCTCCCCAAGAGGCCAAGAGGTGATTGCTCCACCCTGATCTCCTGAATCATCTTCACAACTTCCTCCATGGTAGGCCTCTTCTCTGGCTGCGCTGCCACACAAGCCAACCCTACATGCAGCATGGACACAAGCTCTTCCTCAATGTTCTTGTAGCGCAGCAGCTCCTAATCAAACACCTCTGCAGTCCACTCTTCCCTCACCAACGACCGAACCCATTTCGGAAGGTCCACCGTGGCCTGCTCTTCCTCCATTTGGGGACGAGCCGGTGAAGGGTATTGCGATGAAGGAGCTCTTCCAGTGAGAACCTCCAACAGCAATACTCCAAAAATGTATACGTCAGCCTGCTGAGATATCCTCTTGTTCTGTTCCTGTTTCGGGGCTCTGTAGCCTCCCAATCGGGCAATGGCATGAACCGGGTTTAGGAGGAGTAATAACCCGAAGTCTGAGATGCATGCAACGCCGTTCTTGTCTAGAAGCACGTTGGAGGATTTCACGTTCCCGTGAGGCACTTTGGCTGCACTGTACTCTGCATGAATCTTGGCTAGACCTCTTGCTGCTCCTAAAACCAAGTTTATTCTTGTAGCCCAATCCAACGGAATTCTTCCCAGACCACGGTTCCCTGTGATGATCAATGTCCAACAAACACATGATGAAAGAGAAATAAAAACTAAATCACTGAAGTTTACATTGTCAAACAATGGTTTGGGATGTGATCCAAACATGTAGTGCATTAGTAATATGTGTTTCAACATCTTAAAGTTGGT
The DNA here is from genome assembly GCA_013407115.1 of Glycine latifolia. Classification (NCBI taxonomy): domain Eukaryota; kingdom Viridiplantae; phylum Streptophyta; class Magnoliopsida; order Fabales; family Fabaceae; genus Glycine; species Glycine latifolia. The sequence continues at coordinate 7,241,991 of CM023950.1, forward strand.
TTTGAGTGAAATTAGTTTTAGTTAAAATCAATTTTAAGGTAAGCAAAATCCAGTATAAGTTTTTCTATGCAATGCAAAGGTCACTTAATTAACTCAAAGTGAGACCAAATATGTAGTGTGCGTGTTTGAACACCTAATTTGGTCTTAAAGTGGGACTAAATATGTAGTGTTACTAGTGTATTTTAGTCGCACGTTTTGAACTCATGTGGACATAATGTAAATGGAATTCTTTATCTTAACAGTAAATGATTGTATTGAAGATCGAGGCAAATTATTAAGATAAAACTCCAAATCTCCAATGAATCGTACTAAAAGTAGCCAAGAAAATATCTAAATTTTGTACTTTTCATGTCAAATGCAGAAAAATGTTATAGCTACATAGAGTGTGCGTTTGGAATGAATTTAATAAGGTAGATCATGCTAAGAGTAGCTTGTGACCAAATCCAGAGTGTTTGTTTCAAATACAGAATGCAGAATGTTTGTTTCAACATACAGATCCAAACATTTAGCTAAAATCTCACCTGAGTTGGTATTTTAACATGAACCTAAACAAGGACTAAGGGTCCGTTCGGTTTGTGAGGAAAGGAAGAGAAATGAGAGAAAAATTTCAAAAATTTATAGTAGTCTCATACTTTCATAATTTAAAAATTTATTCTCAATTTCATTTCTTTTAACTCTATGGAAGCGATACCAAGAGATTAATTAATTGAGAAGAGTGACTAACCATGAAGAAGAGCATGCAAGCTTCCATTGGAGAGATAATCATAGACAAGAAGCTTTTCCTCCTTGGCATAGTAATAAGCCTTGAGTCTCACAACATTAGGATGCTTAAGCTTCCCAATCACATCCATATACTGCTCAAACTCATGCCTTGCACAAGGGTTCGCATCGTTGAGCCTCTTCACCGCCACAGTGCACCCATCATCAAGCACCGCCCTATAAACCGTCCCCAAACTCCCCTTCCCAAGCATCTCCGCCGAAGCTCGAAGCAAATCCTCCAACTCAAATTCACTCCTCCGATCAAAAAACACAAGGCTACTCCTATCAGTTCTACTGGTTCCATCTCTCTCACCACCATCATACACCTTCTTCTCACTCCCATTGTAGCTGCTTCCACTCTTCCTCTTCCCATAGCTCTCCCCACTCCCCACCAAGCTCGAACTCCTCCCTCTAGCACAGCAATGCGCCACCACAAATGACGCCACCACCAGCAGTGCCACGCAGTTCGCGACCACGATGGCCACGACGGCGCCAGGGCTCAAACCCCTGTGTTGCTGCAGGACTTTAAATAATAAATACCACCTCTGGTCTTTATTATAAGCAACAAGTGTTACACTACTTATAATAAAGACTACAGACAATATTATATAAGCAAAATTGTTAAATTATAATCTTAACACTTTAGTTATACTTAATAAGTGTAGTTTAATTAATAATATATATTAAATTTGTGGATAAAATTTGAGTTTTATTCTTAAAAATACATTCACTTAATTTAATTTTCAGTTTTCCTATCCAAAAAATAGTTGCCTTATAAAAAAATTATATAACTTTGGATACGTGTGGTCCTCTTGACTTGAGAGAACTGGTTCTGCATGCCTTTATTAATAATGAGGAAATTAATTTTACGAACAGGGGCGGCAATATTATGAACGTCTTGAGAAGAAAAATAAAAGGAAGATAAAACAAAAGTCAACCTACAGTTTTTTATGATGAATTGTTTCTAGGTGATTGTCAACAGTCAACGAAAATTTTGACACTTAGAGGGATAGCTAGCTAGACACCAAGAGTTGGTATATTCATATGTATTAGAATCTTATCAAAAGCATCATCGCAAGCATATATGTATACGTACGAAGGACTAATTTGCACACACTAATCTTCTTTTCTATGTCGTGGAAGAAAAATAGTTCCCCCACTTTACGTAAAAAACAAGCAAAGTTTTTCTCACAACAACAACTCTCTGAAGTGTGATCGAATTCAATACATTATACATGCATGCCAAATACAAACAAGGAACATGACTGAATTTTAAACGTAATGAGCAAAATTGTCATGGCTATTTAATTCAAACGCACCAAAACCAAATACACTACAGGCAAACTAATAGTTGAAATTGCCCAACAAGAATTGATATAATGTTTTATAGTGGTTTAGTATTTCCAAAAGAAGGGGGCCTTTTATTTTTGACTAAACGCACAATTCTTGAAAATAACCACCAGACCTAATTTGTCCTTCGAAGAAAAAAAGTGACTACATAATTTCTTAAAACTATAAATTAATTTGGGATACTTCAATCTTTTAGTCATTTTATTCCATTTTCAAAAAGAGAATTGACTATTTATTTAGTCATTTATTTCTCTTAAAAGAAATAATCTTATTTACTCAAAAGAAGAGAGTTAGAAAATAGTTACATTAATCGTCAATAAAGATTGATTTAACCATAAAAAATTGAACTCATATTTTACAATAATTCGTATTAATTTAAATTTTATTACTTATGCAAAAAAATTGTTATTGAATAATCTATAAAAACTTCCAACTCATCTCATTTTTTTAACAAAAAAAAAAGAAGAAATTTATACTGATGGATGCTACAGATACACTTCACCACTCCTCCCATCCGTCTATGGAGCATCATCCACCAATGTGTAATTTTTAATGCACTAATGCATGCCCCCCAAAAGTGAGGGAAATGTTTCAACTTTTTTTTTATTGTTAGTTGTTACATTACAATGACACCATGCTTTGGCCCATTGAACTTGCAAAAGCAAAAACAAAGATAAAGCAGCAGAGATTGAAGGTGAGATTGGCGCTCCAAATCTAAAACATTTGCCCCAAATCACTCACTGAGTCAGCAAGACTTGAAAAAGCACCACGGTACTGCATGCAGTGGCTGTAGGGAATCAAAATCTGTGTTTGTTTCCTTCAATTGCTTTCTATCATATTGGAAAATTGGCAAAGAACACAGTTTTAGCTTAAGAACATTCTACTTAGGTGAAAACAAAAGCTGTGGATTTTTAGTCTCCACAATTGTCTATTTGGCTAACATAATATAGGGGTGTCAAGCCTGCGATCAATCATGTGTCACAGTAACTTTAGTTTTTCTTTTTATGATACACTGTACCCTTAGTTGATGCAAGAGATTTTTAGGGTAATTTTTAGTTTTTTTTATTAGTAAAAAAATTATTTGACTGTTTGATAAATAATTTTTTAAAGTAATTTTTAGTATTTTTTAAATGTTACTTTAAGTTTCAAGTAATATTTTTTAAAACCTTAACTTCTAACTTTTTATATTTTATTTTTTTATTCTTAAAATATTTATTTAATTTTCTTATTACTTTTTTAAATGTCATTTTATATTTTTGAGTTATTTCAATAACTAGTTTTACACTTATAACTAATTTTTGAGTTCCTAGCTAACTTTTTAGTTTTTAACTATCAACTAATTTTTCCGTACCTAGCTAACTTTTCAGCTAATTTTTTTAAATATAATTTTCATGTTTAAACTATATAAAAAAATATGCTGGTAAAATATTTTTTAAAATATATTTTCTCTAATTAATTAAAATTATTGAAAATTATAAAATTTTGAAAGTCTCACATTTTATTTAATGAATATTTGTTATAATTTTATACTTTCATCTAACAAGACAAGAAAGAGAATAAAAAGACTAAAAGACACATTAAAAAAGCAGTGTACACTACACAAATTTATTTGTTGCCAAAATGATCCCTCATCAAGCCCCTCTGCTCAAGGTATAAAATTGATTATGCCAATTACATAATCGATTATACGTCTTTGTTGCAAACAAAATAAGTTAAGGAGGCATATAAATGATTATCCAAATTTCACAATTAATTATATGTGTATGACTTATGAATATGATCAAGGCAAGTTGATTATATGTGTATGATCAAACCCACAAAAATAGAGGATATTTATGTTATATTTAACAAATCATTTTAGCTATTTTTATTTTTTTAATTAATTAAAAAGTTTGTTTAACTGTTCAGTAAACAAATTTTTTAAGTAAATTTCTAGCATTTTTTTAATAATTATGTCATGGACTATATTCGATAAAATTAGCTAATAAACTGACTTAAAAGTTTGCTGGTAAGGGCTGATTACCTTAACCACCCACTGCTTCAACAACTACTAGACCAATATGAAGGTCGTTATGGCTTCAACAAGAGTGGTCCTCTGGCTATACCTTGTGATGAGTTCCTTTTTGAAGATATTATTCAGACCCTGAGAGATGGAACTTCTTCCTCTAGCCATGTGCCTCTCAAGAAGCTAGACTTGGGCTTGTCCAAGGATTCTATGCCCTTACTTCAGGGCTTTGAAAGCAAAAGGAGGAGCAGCAACTAAATGCACTTATTTTATTACTATAGCAATCTAAGGAGAATAATTATAACTCTCTTTCATCTCCCTCAATTTCCAATTAAGTTCAAGATTGTCCAAGAGTAGTTCTTAACAACCATGTTAGATTCACAAGTGATGTCAAAACATCTTCAAATCCATCAATGCCTTATTGTTAGATGAGTTATTTATTTATTTATCTAAGATTTCTTCACATACACTCTTTTTATCACAAAAAACTTGGGTAAATTGAGTCTCATAAGCTGATCAAGGCCGTAGCAAATCTCAACTTTAAAAAATACTTATAAAAGGTACTTCTACATTTTTTACCAAGAAAGTCTTTATTGGAACCAATTTGATCTTATATCTGTGAGATGAGTTTTAACTTTATCAATTATATCAACCTTTGTTGACAAATGTTACATGTACTTAATATGTTATGATGCATGTGTTTAAATTTCTTATTTTATATATGATTTGTATGATATTTGATGATGCATAAATACAACTTAATTATGGTTCGATATAGTATGATTAATGAGGACTTTAAGCTGAAAATGGAAAGAAAAAAAAGTATTTGAACAGTGGAAACCAGCAAGGGACCAAAAGATGTTGGGCAACAGCTTCCTACACCATTCAGAACTTCTACTACACCATTTTTTTAAATTCCAAAAATACCCCTGGCAGTTTTCCTCTTATATTTGCCAAACAATTTACGTTGGTTGCGCTTTCCCCTTTTGTTCACTTTATTCACTTCATTTTTGTGCCATTGGCATTGCTGGAAAAGCTGTGCATTGGTGGTTTTCGGTGGCATTGTGTTGATTTCGTCGGAGTTGCAACGTAGTGGTGGCCATCAGAGTCGTGAAGGGGTGTCGGGGTTGCAGAGGTAGATGATTTTGGTTTTTCGGTTTCGTACGGATTACCCAATCCGTATGAACCATACGGATTAGTCAATCCGTAAATTCTATACGGATTACCCAATCCGTATAGAATTTACGGATTACATAATCCGTATGGAATTAAATCAGCAGTTTGAGCAGAAAATTAAAAAAAGAAATGGTTAAAACATATATTTAAGGAAAATTAATCTTAGTTTTAATAAGTATTTGAGTGACTAAATACGGAAAGTTAATTTTTGGATTCAATTAGAATTGAGTTTAATTTCTAAAATTATTTGAGTGAGTAAATACAATTTAGAAATTTGTGGATTGTTTATGTATGTAGATGATTATTAAGACTTAAATGAATAATTTAAAAAATGTTATTTTATGGATTGGTTATGTAAATGGTGATTTATTTGTGTGTGTTTTTAGTAATGATTAAATAAAATGTGTAGTTGTAAGGATGGACACCGATGAGTGGATATATGAAAGTATTTTGTCGGAAGAAAATTATATGGATGAAGACATCGGAGCGGACCCTGATGCGTTTGAAGACAATGATTGTGTAGTTGATTGTTCCGCAGCATTCAACACAACTGAGGTATTTATGTGATTTTGAATGTAGTTATAGTTGTTAAATGATTAAATTAAGAAGATTAAAGATGAATTATCCATTTGTGTAGGTGTTTGAATCCCGTGATGCGGTATTGAAATGGGCTCGTGCAGTTGCATTTGATAATGGTTTTGTAGCCGTTATAATGAGGAGTGACACTAAAACTGGAAAAATAGGAAGGACGTCATTTGTGTTAATTGGTTGTGAAAGGAGTGGAAAATATAGACAATGGAAAAAAGGTTTGACACATTCGACCACTAGCACTAGAAAATGCGAGTGTCCTTTTAAGCTGCGGGGCAAACCAATTCCGGGAGGTCAAGGGTGGATGGTGAAGCTAATATGTGGTAATCATAATCATGCTTTGGCTAAGTCATTCTGTGGACACCCATATGCTGGTCGACTAACTGAAGAAGAGAAGATCATTGTTGCAGATATGACAAGGTCAATGGTGAAACCAAAGAATATTCTGCTAACTTTGAAGGAGCCCAATGCCAATAATGTCACAAGTTTGAAGCAAGTATACAATGTAAGATATGCATACCGCACGCGTACAAGAGGCGATAACACTGAAATGCAACAGCTAATGAAACTTCTTGAACGTGACATGTATATTCATTGGCATAGATTAAAGGATGATAATGTTGTATGTGACTTGTTTTGGGCACATCCGGATGCAGTACAATTGAGTAATGCATATCATATGGTGTTCTTGATAGACAGTACATACAAAATAAATAGGTATAGACTACCTTTACTTGACATTGTTGGTGTGACACCTACTGGGATGACATTCTCAGCTGCATTTTCCTATTTAGAGGCGGAACGTATAAGTAATGTTGTGTGGGCCCTTGAACGGTTTAGAGGGATTTTTCTTAAAAGTGAATTTTTCCCTAAGGTGATTGTTACAGATAGAGATTTAGCATTGATGAGTACTGTCGAAACCGTATTCCCAGAGGCAACCAATTTATTGTGTAGGTTTCACATTGACAAGAATGTGAAGGCAAAATGTAAAACTTATATTCGGCAGCAGAATGCGTGGGATTATGTCATGGATGCATGGGGAAGTGTTGTTGACTGTGCTAATGAGAAGAAATTTGATGATTGTGTTATGAAGTTTGAGGTTGCATGTGCTCCGTGGCCAACATTTATTGATTACGTGAAAGACACTTGGTTGAACCCTCACAAAGAAAAATTTGTGACAACATGGACAAACAAAGTCATGCATTTTGGAAATACAACAACAAACAGGTAAATTTCGCTTAAGACATTGGTTAATTTATCATTTAAATTATCATTTGCATACGTTTCAAGTCTGTCAAATGAACTATCTTCATATCATACCTTGCAGGATTGAGTCTACCCATTGGACTTTACAGCGGCTACTACAAAATAGTGTTGGTGATTTGTGCACGGTTTTGGATGCGATGAACAATATGATCACCTTGCAACATACTGAAATCAAGGCATCTTTGGAAAGAAGTACACATGTGGTTGGACATGTTTTTAAAGTTACGTTATACAAAAGACTTATTGGCATGGTGTCCAGGTATGCGTTAAATCAAATTGCAGAAGAGTATAAGCGGGTGGATTATGCTAGAAAAAACCCATCTCGTTGTGGATGTGTGTTGAGAACAACGTATGGTTTGCCTTATGCATGTGGGCTGTCTAAGTATGTTATTGAGAGCATTCCAATTACCACTGTTCATATGTTTTGGCGGAGATTAAACTATTGGGACAATGGTGCAGCTGAATACCAAGTAAGCATAACGGATGAGATAGAAGCCATATCTAACCGTTTTGAAATACTTGATTTGTGTGGAAAAATGACACTAAAGTCAAAGCTGTCTGAAATTACATACCCTGATAAGAATTCCATATGTCCTCCCGCTGATAAGGTGAAAACAAAAGGTGCTCAGAAGAAGAACGTCAGAAAGCACGAACGGTCTACAAGAAGGGACCCGTCTTACTTCGAGTATGTGGATGAGTTACATTCTGTACAAAATAGTTGTTCTACCCCGAAACAGTCCAGTTCCTCTTCCGATGTTCTAATGAAAAACTGGAAGGTTCCAATGCTCGATCAATTTCATCCATTCATGCAGAAATTTATTGTTGACATAACTTATGTAAAAGCTGATGGTAATTGTGGATATCGAGTAATTGCTGCCTTGGTTGGTTACGGTGAAGAGGCTTGTTCTTTGGTCCGCAATGATCTGCTCAAAGAACTTGCACAATGGACCGATCAATATGTATCGTTGTTTGGTGGGATACATAGGTTTGAAATGTTAAAACGGTCCCTACTAGTTGATGGATTGTCGAAGGTATGTTTAAATCGTTTTTCTTTCAGATGCTTTGGCCTAACCTAAGCACGAACAAACATGCATATAATATATTTGATTAACTGATAATTTGCAGGTTACGATGGATAAGTGGATGGATATCACAGATATGGGTCATGTAATTGCATCAAGATATAACATCATTGTAGTATCTCTGTCACTCCAGCAAAGTATGACGTTCTTCCCTCTAAGAAGTCAACCACCTAGAGATCCCCGAGTTCATCGCATTTTGTGCATTGGTCATGTGTTTGGAAACCATTTTGTTCAGGTAATTTCAAAGGGGTTTCATTTTGATGCATACATTTTATTTTACGTGTATTCATGATTTATGTGGCCATTTGTGCAAAACAGGTAACCTTGGCAAACAATTGTCCTTTACCGTGGACGGCATATTTGTGGGCTAGTTACGCTACCAACGAAGCTTAGCAGTAGCCCTATCATTACATTGATCGAATGCAATTGTATATTAAATCGATGCAGTTGCGCACACAATATGTTGATTTAAGAGATGTATAGACATTTATTTAACAGTGCAAATGTATTTCTTCTGTGATATAAAATGTTCAATTAGTAAAAACATGTTACGTCATATCAGTGTTTTCTAAGTAACTAAACAATAATTACAAATAAATTTGTCTAATCTCGAATAATCAATGTCCAATAAAATAAATATCAATCACGGGCACGAGAAGGCCTCCTCTGCGGTCTGAAACTCCGTCTAGCTCGGGTGTAGACAATGCCATCGTCAGTCACGCCTCGAACTAGATGCAGGAGCTGCTCAGTCATGGAGTATGCATCTGTGCCTTCTGTGACCATCCTCATGTCAAGCATATGCTGGAGGCCCTCAGCAACACGTTGGCACACATGCTACAAAAAAATAATTCAAATGGTTAACAAATGGATAAACGTGTATTGAACGTCAAATAGTTATGAATTTAACAATGAATACCACGTCATGAACTGGTCTCTGCTCATCTCCATCAGTGGGTGGATCAGTAGCAGCACCATGGGAATAGGTCTGGGATGGTGCAGGCTCAGGCACTGGTGGAATCTAGGAAGTCGCCTCCTCATACCGAGATGGGGTCATGAATGGATGGGAAATGCGGAAGAACCACCCCATGTATGCAGCACCACAGTGACCTGGATAATCAACCAAGTCTCCGGTTGGCACCATGTAGTCTAGGAAGTGGGTCCACCTGTCTTCGAGGTCTTCAGCTGAAGGAACATCTGACACAGGCAGGGGTGGAATTTTTTGAACATACCCAAACTGCCTGACCACCTTCTCAGGTAAATACCTAGTCAGATGAGGACCCCATCTGAGGAATCCAGAATACATGCAGATGACCTCAAACTCCCTGTGGGCACGATGCTCCCCATATGGTGTCCAACATACATCAGACGGTGTCAACCTATCTATACGTTTACGATAGGTTGACACCGATAAGGCCTTCACGCTCTTCCACCTGCAGGCACAAGGTTGCCTCTTGTCGTACTACTCATCCGCAACCACATTTCCTATACTAGGAAAATGCTCGTATATCCAACACTACAAATTTCAAACAATAAAAGTCAGGAAAGAATGCAAACAAAACACACTGATACAATAAACTTTAATCATTAGACACATCATACGATATCATTACCTGTAACAGAGTGATGTAGCCTGCCAGATGCTTCCCGTGGTGCTTACATGCGTAGCTAAAGGTTCTCATACATGTGGATAAGAGCACCCGCACCCCATGCAAGACCCGCAGACCGGTCGAAGTCTCTGAACGCCTCTAAGAATACCACAGCTATATGTGTGGCACTCTTGTTGGCAAACAACGTGCATCCAACAAGGTGAAGTAGATATGCCCTGGCAGCCAGTATCCACTGTCTCGACTCCACCTTCGCATAATATAGTTCCCAGAGCCATGATAGCCTAACATAAGGACCGTGACACTGTGACGTCTCAACTGTAGCCTCCTCTACAGTAACATCGAGTAGCTCCACCAACAACGTGATCACCTCTCCAATGTCTAACTGATCGTACACGTCAAATGTGCCCATAATAGGGAGATGCAGCAGTGATGACACATCGTCCAGCGTCAGTGTCATCTCTCCCACGGGCAGATGAAAAGAACATGTCTCGGGGTGCCATCGCTCAACAAATGCAGATAACAACCCCCTATCCCCAGTCTCCACTGAGCATCCAATCAATGGAGTCAGGCCAGTAGCACTGATAAAACCTTCAATCTCAGGTACAGGCTTCCCGAATTTAATGACCTTACGGCCATGGGAAGCAAGCTTCAACTCTGGACGTTCCTGCATTGAAGACATCATTTAAGGTAAAACATTAATGGATAACCAAATGAGTTACACGTTGGACTATATAGTTGAACATGTCAATACCTCTCCTGCCTAGACTCGTAGAGCCACATGATCGGCAAACTCGGTAAGCACCGAAGAATCTTCCGGCCCTCCGGGAAAAGATTCAGACGTTGTGTCCATATCCTCGGTCACCGGTTCAGCAGTCTCCGCATCAGGCTCAGGCACAGGAGGATCATCATGAATAGCAACACCTGCCCTATGACGACGGACAAATGCGGTAGGTCTACGCCGCTCAGGGGCATCTTCAAGATCACCTCTACCATGTGTAACCGCAGAACGGTCGGGACTTCGGCCAACAGCCCGACGCACTCCTCCTCTCGTCTTAGCCATAATCTGCATCCACATAGTGTTTTTCAGCTTTTGAGCTTCAAGAACAAGATCATTGGATACAGATTTGTGTATATGCTTATCTATACTAGTGTCATTCACAAGCATACCAAATAATGAAGTCCAATTCTAATGCAAACCAACCTATAATTGGTTGAACAAGTGCAACTCACAAGCTTACCATATAATAATGTCCAATCCTAATCAAAACCAACCAATAATGATTTGAAAACAACGCTTCACAAGCATACCAAATACTCAAGTCTAATTGTAATCAAAACCGAACTATTTATGGGTTCCGGAACTGCCTTGCACAACGGACCATATAATCAAGTTCAATTCTAATCAAAACCAACCTATAATGGGTTCAACAAGTCTAATTCACAAGCTTACCATATACTCAACTCCAAACTTAATCAAAACCAACCAATAATGATTTGAAAACAATGCTTCACAAGCATACCAAATAATGAAGTCCAATACTAATGCAACTCACAAGCTTACCATATAATAAAGTCCAATCCTAATCAAAACCAACCAATAATGATTTGAAAACAACGCTTCACAAGCATACCAAATA
>CM023950.1:7253470-7294248 GCA_013407115.1 Glycine latifolia
GTCAAGTCTAATTGTAATCAAAACCAAACTATTTATGGGTTACGGAACTGCCTTGCACAATGGACCATATAATGAAGTTCAATTCTAATCAAAACCAACCTATAAATCTTTTCAACAAGCGAGATTCACAAGCATGGTCCATTTCTAATCAAATCAACACATGAAACTATATATTTTCACTCAGAGGCACATAGATTTAAATAATACTTCATTATTATTCATTTAATTTTAAAAAATTGAATTTTAAAAGCATACAACTGGTATACGGATTACCCAATCCGTATGACTCATACGAATTGCCTAATCCGTACGATACTTCCCAAGGATTAGCGGATCCGTTTCCGCCATTAACGACCTGCAACAACCTCCACACACCGCCATAAGCAAGTATTACGAAAGAAACCACTCACCAGGGTCACGAGACGCACAAACAACCACCACCAATCAAGTATCCACGAACAAAGCTCCAACAAAGTGCGACGGAGTGAACAACAAATAACGACCTGCAATGCAAACTATAAAAGCCAATGTCGTTGCACAGGAAAGAAGAGCGAAGTCAATGCTTTGAGAAGAATGCGCTCAGGGATACAGGGAGAAGAAGCGTGATCGTTGTCAGGGGAGAAGAAGAGGGAAGAAGAAAAGTTTTAAAAAAAATTATATAATTAAATTTTAAATTAAAGGGGTATAATGAGAAATTCACTATTTCAATATGGTGTATGAAAAGAAGTGAATGGTGTAGGAAGCTGGAACCAAGATGTTGTGATTGGAACCGAAATCATCAACAGTTGACTCCATACTCCGGAGGACATGTACAGTTGTGGCACAAATTACTTGCCAGGCAATAATGAAATATGGGTATTTATTTTTAAAATTGGCGAAATTATTGTTATTTTCGTACTAAATACCTAAAAATTAATGAATCAACAATTATTATTTAAATCGAACAATAAATATTTTAATGTTACCCACCACGAAATTTATTATGACGTGATATATGATTATGCAAATAGCAACTCTATAGTACGAATCACAATATTCAAAGCCACCTACAAGAGCCTATTGTATGGCCAGGAGATGATTGTCCATGAGCTAAACTCAACGATTTGAAACACATTTGCCCAAGTCCGAACCAAAGTAAGTTTGTAACAACACTTGAATAAAAGCCGCATCTGGCATCTACACTCTTCCAGCTTTTGATGTTAGGTAATATCCGAGAATATTAGAAAGCTAACGAGTAGGTTGATGGCATGCTGTTAAAATAATACATCAAACCATCATAACTGTGAAATGGGGTTATAAATATGGGTGTGCTTCTATCGCGGGGTAAATGAATCCAATAAATGGATCGAGTCTGAATGAAAATTTGTTGTGACAATATGAAACTTCATTTCTCATAGTCTAAAACTCTTAGATTCATCTGCAGACAACCTACAAAAAATATGAAAATTTAGCAGACTCCAAATATTTTCAACAATGCCACAGGACAACTGACAAAACGCTTCCTTAGCGGCTCTACGGCGTGCTTCCAGAAGTGTTGCATTGGTGAAGAGCTCAATGAGAGCTTTTTCAAGCTCCAGTTTTCCAGAAACCTATAAGTAAACGACCAGAGAACAGTATAAGAATATTCGTGCTGAAGAACAATGTTTGATTGGCAAATGAGTTGTCACCCCCACCTGAAGAACCGACAAAGGATTTGATCGTTGCATTTCCAGTACCATGTGGGAGAAATGCCCAATGTGACAACCTGAAATCAACTATGAGTTCCAACCTAAAATAACATGTTGAAATTTGAGAATTGCATTATTCAATATTCACCTGTCAAAACAGCACAGCCCGCTGCAGCAGCTTCTGAGATATTGTGGCCAGACAAACCAGGGAGTAGCGAACCCCCAATCACAGCTATTGGTGTTAATGTGTACAAGAGTCTTAATTCACCTACCAAAGAAGATGGATGACAGTAAATGTCATATGATATCTATAATAAGCCTAACAATTCCATCTGCCTAGGTATCCTTTGCCCACTCACTAATTAGTAACAGACTTGAAACGATAGTTCCATATTTACATAAAAGTCAACATGAAATTGCAAATTTGCAAATAAAAACCAAGGTCAGGATACTTCACCAATCCTCCTCCCTTGAGTAAACCTGAATTAAAATGATCTTGACAATTATAAAATAAAGACAAGTGGTGATGAAGATGGTGAATTATGGCAAAGAATGAGGAGCAAACTCAACAGCTCGAGAAATCCCATGGTCTCAATTCTCAGTAGAAGTGGATTTTCATGTATGAGAGCATATCATGTTGGTGAAAAGAAAGAATTTGTACCCAAAGTGTCCACCACATAAATATTAGTTCCAGGCTTAAACTTCTCATTTTGAGACCTCAAAACTACATTTTGTCCTTCTTTCTCCAATTTCTGCACTATATCAAGAATCACCATGAATTTCAGAGATGGTAGAAAAAGTGTTAAAAATAAGAAAAGTAATGTTTAAATGACAATTATTTCTGTTGTATGCAAATGACCCTAAAAGAGATGTACAAACTGATTGTCATTTGAATATGAGCATATTCATACACAATGATTCAGGTAGCGTTTAACCCTACTTTTTTTAAGCTTCTCTTCTCTTTTAAAACAAGCCAAGGCAAACAAACCTAGAAAAGCTCTTGAAATAAAAGAACATTTTTGAACAAAACCCCAATAAGCACTAACAAGTGTTTAGTCTGGAGGAAGGGACTAATCCCCCGCAAAGTAGCAAACTATGATTTGAGTTTCTACAAAGAATGGCACCAACACATAGTATCTACTAGAAACTGGATCAAAACACTCTCAACTGAGACAAATTTTCTGTATTATTCTTCAATTAATTCTGGTACCAATAAGATGGCAGTACCAGAATAGCAGACATACAGAAATAAAAGGTAACACAGGGTGTTTGAGAGATCCTGCTATTTCCTTTCCTTTTTTCAGTCTCCCTAATTCCGTTCTTTTAGCTATATGGGTTAACTTCCTCTCTTGGTTCCTTTATATTCCCTTACATAAATCACTCAATTATTTCCTTATATAAATCATTCAACTACCCTTGATGGCTGCACATGCAATCTGTTACATTATTAATTCAATTCCCCCTCTGCCGCTTCCTAATATAGACCTTATTAATAAGTGGCTTCCTAACAGTATCAGACTCTGTCTCAAGTAAGGATGGCCTCCTATGAAAGATACCTGTAGGAAACCAAAATCATGTTTTGAAAGGATATGGGAAAAACAGCTTACTTTGGCAATCTCTCGTCCTTCCTGTGGATGCCGAGGGACAATAATAGTCATTGTATCAGGTTGTTGCTGCATAAGGGCATTGTGAACACCTATTATTACTGCAGAGAAAGCAATCAAATATAAACATATTATAGGATAGAGAAAATAATATGAGTATCAAAACAAGGACAGTAGCAAACTAATTCCACCAATGTAAAGTAGTCTTGAAACTAATAAGTAGAACAATCTGTAAAAGACAGAAGAAACAGATTCTAACACTAAATTTTTTAAAAACTATCAATTCCATGAATTTAAAATCACACAAAAGGAGGCCAAAACAATAACATAGTATTTTCTTGTTAGTGCTAATTTATGGAAGAAAAAGGAAAACAGAATTTGCTACATCACCTATATTATGTTAATTTTCCGATAGTACTGGCTTCAATCATTTTTTATGTTAAGCAAACTGATCAGGTTTTCCAATAGATTCTGAGGAACAGATAAGTATTTGCAACATAATACCAGAGGTGTAGAAGAAGGAACTGACTTTCTTCTTCTCCACTATGAATGGAAGAAGCCATCCAAACCTGCTTTTGAGTAAGCTCTAGTCTCAGATTGTCTATATTAATTCTACCTCTTTCATTGACTCCAAAATCTTCTATTACTGAATGAAAAGAGTGATGAGACAAGATTAGGACAGAGTACAGACCACTTTATCACTTCAAAAAATCAACTATCCAAGAGGAACCAAAAAATGCAATTTTCTCCTTCTATAATGGTCGCCATATCAGCAACAAAAGGGACATCAACTAGGCATCTAGTTTTGTTTAGAAGTCAATAAACCAAATCATAGAAAAAGAACACAATGATGGTGTATATCTGAACAGACTGTTATCAATTTTTCATGTTCAATTTCATTTACTCTGAATAAAAAATAACAAAATTAATGGCATACCATATTTTAAATCACCGGAAAAGTTTATGATATAAGGAGGGGCTTGTAGTAGCTGAAACCGGATACCCTGCTCTGTACTCTATGACAAACAAAATGTTCAACGATGGCATAATAAGAGACATGAATGAATGTGAAGGTAAAAAGATCTAGGTGCACATACCAATGGGACAATCAACGAAAACTTGGATAACATCAATGAAATTAATGGTAGAAGCACTGGTCTTGACCAAATTTTAAAGGACTTTTCAGACATCCGAGCATTTAAGAGTGCCAGTGTTATCTGATGAGAGCAAAATGGGCTATAATATGTAAGAATCGGTATAACTAATTGATATGATGCACATGCAACGCACACAAATGAAGCAGATGTATGAGCAAAGAAATTAATTGGTCTTCCATTTTAAACTAAAATCGTTAGCCTCAACTACTGTTACTACCATTTAAGTAGTTGGTTATCTAGTTCCAATTCAGATGTGTGGATTAAACATTTAACTATTTCTCTCTTCTGTATCTATACATGCTCTACAAATGTAGTCCACAAACTAATGAGAAAGAATGACTTACACCATTTCTGGAAGCATCCATGATAAGATTTGGCCAGAGTTCACTTTCCATCAGCACAATAGCATTTGGTTTCCAGTAATCAAGGAAAGAATGGATGGAAGTAGGGGTGTCAACTGGTGAAAACTGCCAAATTTGAAAGTTACAAAAATCCAAAACAATTGTGTTAAGCCTAATCAGAAAATTCAAAAACAATAGACCAAACAATAACTTTAAAAATATTTAAAAGCCTCTATTCAAGCAGATAAATAAATGGTAAATAGTAAGCAAGCCAGAACACAAAAGTCAACCCAGGAATGTCATTTCAACTGTCTGTTAGATCGAATGTCCTGAAGCCAGATTTACATCCATAAGATTCTAGAAACCAGTTTAAAAAAAAAAACATGACAAAGATTGATAACAAATATTGCATAAATAAATTTCCTTAAGAAAAAAACACATTTCTCTTTTTTTCAATTTTTATCAGAAACAAAATTATTCCGGAAAAATGCATGATTATTGTTAATCCTTGTTTTCAAAAATTAAGAATGACAGTCCAGCATAGGCATATCATCCTTTTATCAGCAAGTTAGTTTTACTTATATGAATGATCAGGTTCAGCACAGGCAAAAGCTTTACTTATATGAATAATCAGGTTCAACATATCAATAACCCATAAGGTTGACACAGTGGTTTAAGGTTTTGTTACGTTCACATGAGGGAAAACGATGTATTTAGCGGGAGAATCCATGTTTGATTTCCACTGTGTGCAAAATTCCCTTAGGCCAGTGGCAATCACGCACCGCAAGCAGTATTAGTCTCTGACCCAATGGATTAAGGGACACTCTGGTCTCTAACCCAGGACCAGCAAAAGAAGTTCAACATATTATCCTTTACCACAGCTTAATCGAGGAATGATAATAACACACTCTCTAATACACTAATATATGGCGAGTTAACAAGTCTTGATAAAATAGTGTATGAAATTGTATTCTAGGCCCTGCATGTGGATAAAGAAATTACTAATCAATGTTAGTAGCATTCCACAACAGCGTACTTGTAAAATGATTCCACTCGGAAGCGACTTGCTCAATACTTCACTGCATTACAAAAAAAAAAAAAAAACTTCAATCGTTTAAACTAAACTTTCTATTTTTCCGAAATTTGGAGCTAGGAAATAGATTGTGTGTGAGTGTGAGAGTCTTACAACGCGGACATGGTGGTGATGGTCATGAGCACGTTCAAGTGAGGCATTCGTCGAATGCAGTGTTTGATGACGGGAACGGCGATCATTCCTTCGCCTAAGGAAACGGCATGGAACCAGAGGAGTGGGCCCGGGTGCCGGGGCTGAGAGGGGTGGCCGAGGCGCTCCAGCCACCGGTGCGAGTGCTCCAGGCCAAGGAAGCGCCGCCAGCGCAGGTGGAGGCGGATTAACGGCGATAGGCCGTGGGTTAGGGCTCTGTACAGCTTGTACACCACCAACCCCTTCTTCATCATCCTTCTCGTTCACGCCATTGTTCTTCCTCTTTTCTTCTTATGCTGTTACTTCACTAGACAGAGTGCAAGCCCGAGCCCAAAACCCAAAGACCACCACATCCATATGGGCCTCTCGCCCCAATTATAAGAGATATGCTTCCTAAATACACCCAGCACTGAATAGTGAATTTCCACAAATAGCCTTTGTAAAAAAGGTTTAATGTGTGGACATCTAATTTTCCAATACCCCATTCACCCTGGCTTGAACTGGTTCATTCCGCCATCATCATCTAGTTTCATTCTCCATCGCATCGTCTTCAGGCACGCATCTTCTATGTTTTTGGTTGTGGTTGTTGGCTATTGGTGGTTGTCGTCGTCTTCCTTTGGTTTTGTTTTATTCTTGCGTACGGATTTGCAATTCGTAAGGGTCATACGAATTGTCAATCCATAAGAAGGAATGACAATCCGTATGACCCTTACAGATTGTCAATCCGTATGACCCTTACTGATTGTCAATCTGTATGATTCATACGGATTGCTACAGGAACCATGGTGTAGAACGTACCTCCGACTACGCTCCGATGAACCAAAACACCACAAATGTTGACCACGACCGCCACCACCACAACAACAATGCCAAATCCATTTGAAACCACGCATCCCAAACAAAAAACCACACCACAGAGTCGGAAGAACAAGCAAGAAGCAGCCAACAAAACAAAAGGCAAGTTAGGTGTACCTTAAGAAGAAAGAGAAAATGAACAAGGGTATTATTGGAATTTAAAAAATTGTTGGGTGCATTGGAAATCTTCTAAGTGTAGGAAGCAGAACTCCAATTATAAATCAAGTTGGCCATTTTCTAGTGGCCCGCTAAATGTATCTTTGGATTTTTTTTTTTTATTAGTATAAATAAATAACTGTTATAAGAAATTTACAAGAAGTAACACCAAAGTTAGATCCCTTTATAATATATCTTTCGATTAGGTATGTATTAATAACTCTCTTTGAGGAATTCAAATTGTAATTTAGCTCAAAAGTATCAACATGTTTTAAATTAGCTGTTTTGATGACTAAAAAATTAATTAACTATAGATAATAAAAATTGTTTTTATTCAAAGCTTAACTATTTACGTAATCTTTTAGTGTATCATCTTTTGAAAAACACATGTTATTTTTTATTAATTTTAAATTATTTTCGAAAATTAATTATTTGCATTTCAATAATATTGAATATTTTGTTATATTTTAAACTTGATGAAAATTACATTCTCATATTTTTATTTATAATTTAAACATTTTTCTATTTTCGTTCCATTCTTGTATAAGTTCTCTTGAACATGAACAGTTGAACTCTGTTTTATTTATCTTTGTTAATAATTAGTTGTATTGAAGTCTCTAAAATATATTGAAGCTGCCCTCCACTTAAATTGTCTATGGTTGACTTCAGTCAACACATCAGCTTCTGGTTTAAGCTGATTAGTGTCTTTAGGCCAAGATGGTTTGTTACAATAGATTTGGCCTTAAGAGCCCAGTCCAGAACAGTATTTATAAACAGCAATGTTCAGATCTTAAACAAAATCATCTAATATTTCTAATCTGCAAAATCAATTGACCAAAATGTAACCAAAGCTCAGAATCAGCGTGATGTGATTCCCAACGTATTTTTAACTAAAAGTATTAAAATACTATTCGGAAAAGGCTACATTAGAAAATGATAACTGTACATCATTGGTGACATTCATGTAGCCTATAAATATTTAGTGTACAACACATTCTTTCTCAAACGAACACCATTAAGAGCTCTAGACCCTGCAAACTCCTGCGCCTCTCTCATTCGAGCCTCTCGATCAATCCTGCACACATAGTGAACACCAACAAGGAGCTCAACCATTGCAGCTTCAGCTTTTGCTTGGTCTGCAAAGTAAAGAGTCTGAACAAGCAAAACATTTTTGGCTTTGGAAGCACATTGCTCCCTCTCAAAATTCCTCTCAGAATGCCACTTTATCATGTTGTGTGCCAGTGGAGCCAACCATTCCAATATCTGTGCAACTACCATGCTCCATTCCACTGCAAGGCTAGCTTTGTGGACCGTGGCGCGCTGGCTCTTGGCATACCACTTGAGCTTACCCCTCAGAGCGGTTCTTATAGTGGTTGGTAACATGTTGTACAAATCATCCCTTGTTTCATGATCAATAAGGTGAGGTGCTGACACCACCATCTTCTCTATTAGTACAATCACTTTTGCATAATGTAGAGCTAAAGCTGCATCGCCAAGTGTAGATGGACCTGGCTTTAACCTATCCTTCATCGACAGTTTTAAATAAATTCTAGTTCTGCATATGAGAGATAATTTATCAACTGTTTTAATGTTATCATTGTTCTTCACATGACAATCAACCAACCTCATAGAACCTCCTTTAGTTGGCACACAAGATTGTACAAAAGGAGATTTATTTCCAACTGACATGCATCCTGTGAATGGAACAATATGCTCGAACTGCTTGCTTTCTGAATGAAGCACTTGTTGCTTTTTCTTCTTTTTCTTGCTCTTGCTCTTGTCAACCACAAAACCTGAGTTTAACACTGGCTTGCTCTCAGTAGGTTGTGAACCGAATCCATATGAATTGGTCTTAGAAGGTTGAACTAAGGTGGTGTGCCTAAGAGTAGAGAAGGAATGACTGCGAGTAAGACGATTGGTATTGGTAGTCACAAGCGGAGAAAGAGAATCGTTTTGTTGGTTTTCAATAGGTATATGACTATTTCCAAAGACAACAATGATTCTCTCAAGAATTGTGAACAATGATCTTGCCAATAACCTTACAACATAGTCATAACTTCTGTTCCATGGAGACATGTCTCTCAGATTTTTCACTTGCTGGCGCTGCCACATGACCTTCTTTTGAAACTCGAGCAGCTTCACCCCATGAAGCTCGCGATTCGCCTTCATTCTCCTGAAAGTTTGTTCCCTATCAGCCAGTACCTCAAGCTCTTGGGACAATAGTGACATACAAGCAACAAATCTGTCCATTTTCTTCACCTTCCTCTCCATCTTTTTCCACGCATATTCCCACCCAGACCATTGAAGATAGTTTTGAGCAGGGTTATCAACAAAATGTTCATAACCATGATAAACTGGATCCTTGCACTTCTTACTCAAACTGGCCACAGACAAAGCTAGAGACTCAAAGTTATTGAGTATCTCACTCAATGCAAGGTCCATCAAGAAATAATCATCATCAGACACTAGCATTTTGACCCCAACCGACTTCATTATCCATGCCTTCGTATTCATTATCTCCCTGTCACTCAAAGAACGCCACAAATTAACCACCTTAGACATCAAACCCGCAACTTGAAATGCCAAAACTCCAATCACTTCCTTGCCATGTGATGCACTCTTGCGTGACACTGACCACAAAGCACTGAGCCATGTCCCATTCACTGTTTCACCCCCCATAGTTCAATAGGTACGTTATCGTGATTAACACTCTTGGCAGATACACACTATCCTGTATGTACATTATCAAATACAAAAACACAATTAGAGACTAAAAATCCCTTAAAGCCACCTAAGTTGCAGCATTATGAAAAGAGAACTGCTAGTAGCACACACTTTTAATAAATTTTATAGTTTTTGTTAATTAAAATTATTAAACATTATGAACGAGACTCAGTTAAATAAGAAGCATGGCAACTCAGTGTTGTGATTTCTAACAAATTTCAACAACAAAAAATTAATAAGAAGTGTGCTTAAAAAATATGTTACAAGAGTATCTTGACATTTTTCTTTGGAAAAAATGACAGGCTTTGTATGAAGAAAAATCTTAACCCAAAAATGCTGTTTTGGAGTACTTTGGAAACTCTTCCTTAAACAAAAAAAAAGTACTTTGGAACCTCAAGGACTCTAAAGTCTAAACCGCTATTCAAAATTTAAAATTTCTTCTCACCTATTGTCATTGACCCATGTTTCTTACTAGACAAGCAGAGCAGCTCCGAAAACTGAACCTAAACTTCAAAACACACACACAAACACATATAGAGAGAGAGAGACTAGAAACATACCCTCCACAAATCTGAGGCAGCATTGAGCTGAGGGAGAAGAAACTGAACCTCTGCAAGGAGAAAAGTGGAACATACCAGCTAAAACCATAATGAACGGATGCTTACTGATATGAGAAAAGGATAAGGAAATAGACAAAGAACAAAGCGTGAGACAAAGACAAAGACGAAAGAGAGAGAGAGAGAGAGTACTAAACCGGTCAAACCGTGGGAAGAACAAGGTTATCCATGTTGGGTTTTTTATGCTTTTGGGAAACGTGGATGTTACTGTGGACAGTTCAGTGGTTGATAACCTCTGGTAATTGCTAGTTCATAAAATAGGGCTTTTCTGCGAGTGTGATGCCAAAGTTGTCACTGCCTTCAGTGCCTCGTGACCCCTTCAGTTTGTGTTAGGATGTTTGAGTGTTTTGGATTGTAGTGAATATTAAGAATTTTTGTTCAACGCGGCTAGCAGTAGTTGCTATGAGCACGTTTTGTTGTCGTCGTTTTTCATTGTAATCTGGGACAGTAGCGGAATTTTAAGTATATGCTGTGTTGGATCAATCGGTTAATTGGTGTATGTTATGCCTCGGATTGGAAAGTATTTTGGATTTAATGTATGCAACTTTGCAAGAGATTGGCGTTGGCCAAATAGCAATCCCATTTGATACCAATTTTATAAGTAAAAAGATTGACATCTAATAGTTAGTTGTCTGCACCCAGACAGATAACAAACAAATCAAAGGATCGGTGCAAACAAGCCAAAAAGGATTGGAGCCATATTGTAAGACCGGCTATTAAGTTTATATGAATCTACAATTTTTTCTTGAATCAACAATAATATACATCATAAATAAATGAGATTAATCTTATTTTAATAGTTGAAAGATACATGTTATTTTATTCATGATAAATAAAAAAGATAGATAATAAAATAGAGATAAATAATTGATATGATCAAAGTTTTTTTTTTAAAAAGGAAAAACGAAATGATCAAGTTGGTGCTACTTGATTTCCACTCTTCGGTGGTTAATGTGATATATATGTAAGGAAAATGTTTAATGTAGTTCATAATCCATGATGAGAAATTCTTGCTTACTTAAGGAGCAAGACATTTTTTTTTGCTCTGTACCATTTATTATGTAACATGTAAGTAATGTGAGTCATTATTGTCTTCTACAT
The DNA here is from genome assembly GCA_013407115.1 of Glycine latifolia. NCBI lineage: Eukaryota > Viridiplantae > Streptophyta > Magnoliopsida > Fabales > Fabaceae > Glycine > Glycine latifolia. The sequence continues at coordinate 7,264,915 of CM023950.1, forward strand.
TATGAGTCTTTTTAATTCTTCTAAAACATTAACTATGGTTAATTTTAATTTTTCAAAATAACTACACTAAAGCAAGAATTTCTCCTGTGTTGATTGTTGCTTTTCATTTGTCTTTACCAATGCCTGTGGGCTCCACGCTTGTAATTGCATCTCTTTCTCACGTCAAGTAGATACAATCAAAGGATATGAAGCGATATGAAGAGTTTAACACCTCTGCTATAGTACTCAAACCAGTGGAAAACAAATTAGAAGTTGCGTGGTTTTAAAGGGAGACACAATAAAAAAGAGTAGATTTGTGGCTCCTAATTACCCATTCACGTTTGGCCTCACATTCCAACAGGTAATATTCTTCTCACTTTTACTCTTAAGAATTTCAATACTTCACTCCACCATTGTTGCATTCTTTTCCAATTCACACGGTCCCAGGTAACATTCTTTTCACTTTTAGTATGTCAATAATATTTTTTTTTTACTTTTATTATTATTATATGTGTAGGCATGGAATTATTACATGATATTGAACAACCTATTTCAAGTGATGATGATGAAGTTATTCACATTGAACATGAAAAAGATGCAGTAATAGATTGTGATGGAGGAGTAAGTCAAGTTAACCCAATTAATCGTGATTGTGAAATTAAATTGTTTGTGGGTAAGACTGTGGGTAATATAGAAGAAGCATATAAGTTATATTGCGATTATGCGCATGATTTGGGTTTTAGTGTTTGAAAATATAAACAATATTGTTCAGGAAAGCCTTCAAAGTTAAAAAGAAAAGAATTTTGTTGTTGGAATAGGGGATTTAAATACAACAAATGCTAATATGAGGAAACTTTCAAGAGGTGTGATACTAGAACTGGATGTGAAGCAATGATAGCTTTTGTACTTAATGAAGATGAGACATAGATAGTGACTAAGTTCATAGAGGAGCACAATCATGATTTTGCCACTACCAGAATAAAGGCACTTATTAAAATCTGCACGGCGTGTTTTTAAGGAAAAAGGAACGACTTTGATGTCAATGGTCAATGCAAGGATTCCAACAATTAGTGCATTCTCATATTTAGTTGATGAAAGTGGTGGAGCTGAAGCTGTGGGCTTTTCAAAGAAAGACTGTTATAACTATATTAATACCCAAAAAATGGTATTAATTGAGGCTGGTGACTCTCAAAGCTTTATAAATTACTTTAAGCGTAAGATGGAGGATGAGGGTGGAATGTTTTATTGGGATGTACAAGTTGATCAAGAAGGACGAATGACAAATTTTTATTGGAGAGATGCTCAATCAAGGACTGATTATGATTTTTTTGGAGATGTAGTAGTTTTTTACACTACTTATCGCACAAATAGATATAATCTAGTATGTGCACCATTTGTGGGAGTGAATCAGCATTGGCAAAATATTATGTTTGGATGTGCCTTTTTATTAGATGAGACAACTTCATCATTTGAATGGCTCTTTAGTACATTTTTTAAATCAATGGGTAATCAGCCACCAAAAACTATTTTTACAAATCAAGACCAAGCAATGGCAAAAGCAATTGAGAAGGTTTTTCCTAATACATCTCATCGGTTATGCTTATGGCATATTTCTAAGAATGCACCCTCACATTTAGGTGGATTAAATAATGATCAAGGTTTCCATCGTTTGTTCAATAAATGTTTGCAAGGATGTGAATTGCAAGAAGAGTTCGAAGAAACATGGAAAAAGATGATGATGAAGGGTGATGCTAAATAGCGCAGTTGGCTACCTAACTTGTACAAAATTAAAGAGAAATGGTGCACAGCTCTTAACAAGCATACTTTTGATGGTGGTATAAAGTCTTCTCAAAGGAGTGAGAGCACAAACAATGTTTTGAATGGAATTGCTAACAAGTATACTTCTCTTACAAAATTTGTTATGAGCTTTGAAAATTTTGTTTCAAGATGGCGTACAAGTGAAGCAAAAGAGAATTATAATTGCCATCAAAGCAAGCCTCCACGTGCAAACATGCATAGTAGTATCTTGAAGCATGCATCTGATGTATATACTCACAAGTTATACAAGCTAGTTGAAAATGAGTATCTTGATGGTACAGGTGCTTGCAATATCAACGAAATTGAAGCAATTGGCACTTTACACAAATTTGAATGTCAAATGTGTAATATCACTAAATTTAATTAAGGTAATTTTGGGTGATATTTGCATAATTAAGCAGATTTACGAAAATAAGGGTATTTTGGTCTTTATCAGAGGTAAGGTGTATTAAGTAATTGCTGAACGCACCCCCAGTTTCATGTTAAAACCAACAGATCACATTTTCTGCCTGTTTCTTCTTCTCTTTTCTTCTTTTCTGGTTTCTTCTCCACTCTCAAGCTCTCTTCTAGCCATTTTCACTTGTTTAGTGGCTGAAATCACAAAGCAAGCAAGGAAGAAAGCCTTTTTCTTTGTTCTTTGTTGCTTTTGAGCCTTGGTGTTGGTGATTTGACGAAAAGAGTGGGTTTTGAATCTGCCCATTTTCGTTCGGTGCCGCTAAACCGTGATTGGAAGCCATAGAGTGCTGGTCTACCCTCCAATTTGGTCTATTGAACTCTAAGGTTTGAAATCTTCTCCTATTTCTCCTTGATTCTTGAGGTTAGGGTTAGGGTTTGGAGTGAGATTGATGAATGTTGAGTTTTAAGAGGGTGAGACAGTTTTGAAGTATGATTTGGAGTGTGTAGAAGTTGATTTTAAGTTGAAATGGTGTTCCATGCATAAATCATGCATGGATATTCATGACAGCCAAGAATACCTATTTGGGCAGTTCTGGTGTTTTGTCCATAGCAGGAGCTATCGGTGCCCAAATGATCTAAAACCAGTGCCATTTGAAAGCTAAGAGAATTAGGTCTATTCTGGAATTTTCGTGCTATTTTTGGATACTCCTAGAAATTGTGGTGCAGAGTTATAACAGACCGTTATACTTTGTTTTTAGCAGATTTTTCTGCTGCAGAGGTCAATTTTGCAGAAATCATAAATCTGTCTAGGATGATCCAAATCAAGTGATTCCAATGGCAATAGAAAGATGGGTATGTGAAATTCATGCCTGTAAAATATCAAGTCATTTGGACGAGTATCCTGGTGTGGGTGTCGTTGAAAGATGGCTGTTTGAGCTTGTATGTTGCTGTCAGCATTGTTTTAGTGCGTGACAGTTCTGGTTTTCTGTTTGCTGCAGAGGCTGTGATTCATAGAATTTGAAGAAACCAGTTTTGTTTAAAAGATGAGAGATATATCTTGATGCCTCTAAATTCTCGTGATTTTAGGAGCTTCCCACAAGGATTTGTGATTTTTCCAAGTGGGTGTAAAATCTGCAGAATTTTATGCAGCAGTTTATGTTTTTCCGTATGTTTTGCTAGAAATAAATGCTTTGTACGGATAGGATGGTGATTGATTTTGCTTGTGTGCCTTTGTATAGGGCTTGACACCGAGGGTGTCAGTGGCGTAGCCCATAGTTTTGGGATTGGACAGCAGAGCACTGCGTTGCCAGGTAAGTTTGTGGTTCTTGGGAATGTTTCCCACTGCTTGAGTTCCACCACACTCCGAGGGAGTGATGGTTGCATACATGATGCATGTGCATTGAATTGATTGTTACAGTTTTCTCATGATAATATGTATGCATGATTCTATGCTTTGTGTGGATAATTATCTGTTGAATAGATCTTCTAGTCAGTTAGATAGATATGGACCTCCCTAGGAGTAGAGCGCAACTCCTAGTTTGGTTTGCTCACGTAAAGGGTGATGATGATCCCTTAAGACCAAGAGATAGGTGGTCCCGTCGCGGTTGAAGCCTATTCTCGGAGGTGCCATATACGTGCGTCCATGCGTAAGGGGTAGCTCCCGATGGGATGGCACGGGTGTGAGTTCCGGTCTCACACTGAGGACTGAGAGTCCTGATGCTGCTGATGATGCATCGTGGCAGCGTAGTTTCGCAGTTATACATTAGAGTTAGATGATTGACTGTATACTGTTATGAGGGCCGGGAGGCCAGTGTTTGTGATGCCTTTGATGCTGTGTGTCATGGAAGTGAGCCAGGGTGGAGGAGATGCCTCCAAGGACCCTAAGCTTACTGAGATGTGTATCTCATCCCGTGCAGGGATTATGTTTTGCAGGAGACTCATCTAGCAGAGATGACGGTTCCCAGGGTAGAAGACCCCAGTAGGGACAGTTGTTGCAGCACCTTGAGAGCATGGAGGCTCCTTGTTTTGTTTTATTGATGTTTTATACCCCTGTGAGGGAAGATGTGTGTGTGCACACATGTCTTGGATTGTTTATGTTCATGCATTGTACGTTTGTATACCTTCGTGTGAGGAAGCAATCTTTGATATCAGAACACCTGGATGCTTATTCTTTTGTATAGACACTGTGAGTGTCAGTTGATATATATATATATATATATATATATATATATATATATATATATATATATATATTTATACACTTTTGTCTACCTCCTGATATATCTGTAGAGATATCGTTTATGCATCTGTCGTGGTTTATTTATGTTGTTTAGATCTTTGAGGCTGGATTTTGTTTATGATGAGTATTTACCGCGAATCATACATAATGAATCAAGAAATATGGTTTCGAAATCTCTTCTGCAGCTTTTAATTAACGCAATAATGCGCTTATCTGATTAAGTAATATGTTAATACACCGGATGCATACGGGGTGTTACAGAATGCAAGGAAAGGACTCAAATGTGCATATTGCTTATATTGATATATCTTCATTGGATCTATCTTGTACTTGTGCAAAATTTGTGACATTAGGAATTCTTTGTTGTCATCTATTTGTTGTTCTCAAGCAAAAAAATATACCCAAAATTCCTGAAAAATATATCCAAAAGAGATGGTCTAATGAAGCAAGGAAAAGGGTCCACACTTATGATGGCAGTGCAACACCTAAGGATTCAAATGAGGCTGAAATAGTTTTTCGAAATCGTGCAATGAGATATGCATATGATTTGATACATATAAGCCAAGGAAAAAAGGAGTCAAGACAACTTATGTGGGAGATTTTAGATAATGGTTATGAGGCACTTGAAATCTGATGAATAAATTATCATTTGACACAAATTCTTTGAGGAAGGATGATGTCAAAGGAATTGCATGTGAAGCCAATGAAACACCCATCTTAGATCCTCCTATGGCAAAGACAAAAGGAGCTCCTAACACCAGGGAAAAAGGTCACTTCGAGAAAAAAGGAAAACAAGCAACGAGACGAGGAAAACAAAAAGTTGTTATTAGTAAGTATATTTATCATAATAAATAAATGCGAATTTGTTATGAGTGAGCAAATCTGCTAGTGTATGTGTTAATATGTTTTAATGACTTGTATTTATATAATATTTTATTTTATTATTTTTAGGGACAACAAAGCAAACTAACTTATCTCAAGAAAGTCAAAGAAATGATGCTCAGCAAGTTACCCCATCACCAATGTTTCAAACAATCGTCTCACTACCTTATTTTGGTTATTCAACTGAACATCATGGCATGCAATTCTACCAAGTAGTATATAAGTTTAAAAAATAGTATTTTTTTCCTTTATAATCTAGTATACAATATACTAATTTCAATTTTATTTTTTTTACATATGCTTCTCCAAATAATATGACCACTTTTAATGGATCAAAATTTTCATTTATGTCTACATTACAAGGTGTTGGTGGTTTAAAATTTCCATCTGAGGTAATTTTTAATTTAATTAAAACATTATTTTATATCATCATCTATTTGTTCAGTACTTCTATATATATATATGCATATTACTAACAAATTTTCATATTTTAGGATGCTATTAATTATCAATGGAGACCTCCACTTATGTAATCAGTGACCACACTATCTGACAAAATGCAATAAAAGTTTATGGTTACAAGACCTTTTTGATTTTATGTGTTCTTAATAGGCCTTGTATAAGGCCATATTATTATTGTTTTACTTTATTTTGAGAGCTTTGACGCTTAATTTCACTTGTTCTTTTATTTGGATTCAATTATGATTATTGAGCAACTATCAAAGTTAAATTTAAATAAGAAGTTATTAATTCTAAATTTTATTTCCTTCATTTGTTTTATTTGTATATCATCTAAATATTAATGATAAGCCACACATCTACTCCTTTTTACCATGTCTCCTTCCCTTCATTTAAAAATTATAATTTATTTTTAACAAGTTATTGTTTAAAAAAAATTAATGGCTCTATTATTTTTATTTCTCTTATTTATGGTGAAGACAAAAAGTAGAACATGTCCAAATAGTGAAAAGAACGTACAACAAAATGAAAAAAAGTTGGAGTAGAAATTTAGAGTAATTTTTGAAATATTTTAAGTGTAATTATTTAAAAATTTTAATAGAGTGTTTACTGAATACAATACTCATGATAATAAAAAGATTTAATTTTTTTAACTACTATAATATTATTAGACTATTTAAAAAATATAAATTTAATAATTTAATTATTAATTAATAATAATTTAATAACATTATAACAATTAGTATAAAATTTTAAATAATTATTCTTTGTAACCTTTGATTGTATCTTACTTGTCGTGAGAAAGGAATGCAATTAAAAGTATGGAGTCTAAGCAGTAATAAAGACAAAATCAACACCCGCAACACCTTCAGGAGAAATTCTTGCTTTAGTATAGTTATTTGGAAAAATTAAAATTAACCATGGTTAATGTTTTAGAAGAATTAAAAAGACTCGTTAATGTAGAAGATAATAATAACTCACATTACTTACATGTTACATAATAAATGGTACAGAGCAAGAAAAATGTCTTGGAAGCAAGTAAGAATTTCTCATCCATGATTTTTGTTTATTATTCAATCTCCTTTATTTTGAAATTTACATACTAGCCAATTACATTATGACAGCTGCTTTGTAAAAAAATTGCACCATGATCTCTCGTACCATTTAGCACTACTCTTATATAAATAATAAATAAAATTATTTATAATATTGTATGTATTTAATGTTATTAATGTAATATTTATATCAAAATTAAATAAAATTCTATATTATATTTATTAAATGTAATATATCGTTATCCTTAAAAAATGCAATATATCATTAACTTTAATAGTATTATTAATTATAATATTTATAAAATATAATATATTTAATAATGCATTTAATGATATTCATGCAGTGTTTGTATATACATTAAATTAAATTGTGTTGTTTGTCGTATTCATTAAATATAATAAATAATGCAGTCAAAAAAATATAATGAATAATAAAATTTCAAAATATTATTTAAATAAAATATATGCTTATTAAATATATGAATTTTTTATTTCTACAAATTAAAATTCTGTAATAAAAAAAATTAATTATTAAGTAACTTAATACAAAAATACATATACTAAAATATAGGTTAAAACTTATTCTTTTTATTATTGTTTAAAAAATTAATAAGACTATATCTGTCTATTTATATTTATATTCATATCTATCTATATAAACAAGTGTAATACTATATCTATTTAATGTTATTATGCCGTATTTATATAAACATTAAATATAATTATTTATTTTATTTATTAAATATAATATATTTATTAAATTTAATAAATAAAATATATGATTTATCAAGAGAATTTATCTCAATTAGTTAAATAGTGTACGTGAATTATTATATATCATCTGATTTATTTCTTATGAATAAAAAATGGTTCTATATAAATTAAAAATATATCAAATAAAATTTATGATTACTAATACTAAAAATTATTACAGTAATAAATAAATACTAAAATATACATCGAAACTGTATTACTTTGTCCGTGCTTTAAAAAGTTGTCTAAATTCATTGAGACTGACACTGATTGGTTTGTGCAATTTGTATAAGGTCCTACATTCTAACCTTATTACCAATATCATAGACCAAAAAATTATAATATTTTTGAAAGGTAACATATTTAATAATGCATGTATTTAATTATATTAATGTCATATTTATAAAAATTAATTAGTATTATAAATTGTAGTTATTGAATATAATAAATAATTAAATTTAATAATTTTAACAAATAATATACATATGAAATATATATATATATATATATATATATAAAATTACCAACAAGTCGTTGATATGAGTAATATTGAAGTTGGTCTCTTTAAGTAAGATCTCGTATTTAAATATTAGTGGATACTTTGCATTAATATTATGGATATAAAAAAATATGTATATATAAATTAATAAATGTAGAATATGCTTATTTAATATATGATTTCTCATGTATTAAAAATGACAATTAACACATATGTCATTTTATAATTATCATTACAATGAATCATTTATAATAAACTATAAATATATTATAAAAAATCATTTTTTTCTCAACATGATAAATAATAGGCTTAATTGCACTTTTTATCTTCAACTTTTAATTTTTGGTGAGTTTTACCTCCAACAAATTAATTTGATTCAATTTACTTTATACTTTTAAGAAACTTGCATATTTACTCCCAAGTTATTTTCCTCCTAAAAGTGTCCCTAACTTACACTAAACTTTTTATTTTTCTTCAAATTTTACCCCCAACTTTTGTGCTTATTAATAAAAAATGATTAGGGTAAAATTTGCAAGTTCTTTAAATTTTGGGTAAAATTCTCTAAAAATTAAAAAATAGGGATAAAAATGTAATTAAGCCTAAATAATAACCAACAAAGGTTAACACAAGTAGTAGCGACTTATGTCTCTTAACCAAATGGTATAGGCCTCAAGATTCGAATCATGTTTAGTCCTTAAAATGAAATAGATTATATTGGGAGGAGAATATTTATCTTGTGTGCACTCATGGTTCCTAATAACGAAAATTTGTCACTACTTTCGGGGAGCAACTTTATATCAATACCATGATTAGAAACAAAAACAGTACAATATAATAAAAGTGTGATAATAAAATAGATGTATTCAAATAAGAGTAAGAAATATGTACTTTTATTATATTATTTTGAAAGGTTTTCTTTTAAAAATAATGAGACTTCTTTTATTTACAATTTTGTTTAAAGAATTAATTAGTTATCATAAGTTTTTCAGATATATTTTTTTAATTAACAAAACACATTTTTACTTTTAAAAAATACAAACAACCAGGCCTTGCTTTTTCTCCACCTAATCAACTAGGCCCTGTTTGAAAGTGTTTGCAAAACACTTCTCATTTACAAACAACCAGGCCTTATGAGTAGTGACTAAAATGTGATTTTGTACCTAAGGTTTGAGTGGTGCTTAGCCTTGGCAAAACGGGCCTGGCTCGGCGGGTCGGCCCGTTTAACCCACAAAAAAATGTGGGTTGGGTTGACACTTCCAGCCCACATTAGGAAAACGGGCCGGACCAACCCGGCCCACTAAAACGTGGGCCAAAATGTGGGCCGGGCCGGGCCAGCCCACCGGGTCACGGCCCACCAAAAAAATAAAATAAAAAATATATTATTTTTGCATTTTAAATTTAATGTATGGAATTATGGATGTTGCTTTGTAAACTTTAATTTCATTTATTAATCTACTGTTAGACCCTAATAACATAATTTTCCATGGATTTTAGATTGGTTTTTGCATATATATTTCACATTCTAATTTTATTTAATTGTTCTTAGAAGTTCAATGAATGTTGCACGACTTGTTTGATTCTGTTGTTTTTAGTTTCTTAAGTTCTCATCATCTCATGTGAGATAAGGTATTAAAATGATTGCAGACATGAATTTAACATTAATTTTTACATTCTAATTTTGTTTAATTGTTCTTGGAAGTTCAATGAATGTTGCAAGACTTGTTTGATTCTGTTGTTTTTGATTTCTCAAGTTCTCATCATCTCATGTGAGGTAAAGTATTAAAATGATTGCAGACATGAATTTAACATTAATTTTTAGTATAACTTAAATAATTTTTATTTTTTTATTAAATATTTTTAAGGTGGGTTAGTGGGCTGGCCCGCTGGCCCACTAACCCACCTTAAAGTGGGGTGGGTTGACATTTTCAGCCCACTTTAGAAAAGTGGGCCAGCCCGGCCCGGCCCACATTTTTAGTGGGGTGGGCCAACCCGGCCCATTTTTGGTGGGCTGGCCCACTTTGCCAACCCTAGTGGTGCTTCATACACCATTTAAAAATTCTACTACACCATTAATTTTTCAAAAACCCGAAAATACCCCTACTGCTTTGGACACTTATTTTAGTTGAGCTGAGCACCATTTTTGCTTCTTGTTTGTTGTTGTTGTTGTTGATTTTTGGTTCGCCTCAGTTGCATTTGAGAAGCATTGGTGATTTTTGGTGCCATTTCGGTTCATTTCGTCGGAGTTGTGGGTGGTTGCCGGAGCGGCGAAGTCATCGTCGAAGTGTGCAAAGGTGGGTGGTGTCTGCTATCGTACGGATTCGGTAATCTGTATGGATTCTACGGATTTGGTAATCCGTATGGATTCTACGGATTAGGTAATCCGTATGACTCTTACGGATTGGTCAATCCGTATAATTCATATGGATTAGGTAATCCATATGACTCATACGGATTGGCCAATCCATATAACTCATACGGATTGACCAATCCGTATGACTTATATGGATTGACCAATCTGTATGACTTATATGAATTCGATAATCCATACACTTCATAGGGTGGTTCGTGGTGGTGTCTGCTATCGTATGACTTATATGGATTAGGTAATCCATATGACTCATACGGATTGGTCAATCCATATAACTCATACGGATTGGCCAATCCATATGACTCATATGGATTACCTAATCCGTAAAACCTATACGGATTGGCCAATCCGTATGGAGTGTATGGATTACCGAATCCGTACAGTAACCGCTTCTCCCTTTCACGAACCAAGAACACCAGCACTTACCTCAGCAGCGCTGCCACCAACTAGAGAACATGCCACCACGAACCACCACGATTAGCTGAACAAGGAGAGGATGAATGTAACGCAAAAATCAAGCAATCACCAAGCACAGCACGCACGAAGCAATGGAGGAGAAGAGAGAGAAATTGAGAAGTTTGACTAATTAAATGGACAAGGGCAAAACGAAAAATTCACTATTACACTAATGGTGTAGTAGAATTTTGAATGGTGTATGAAGCACCACTCCTAAGGTTTAGGTCTTGCATATTGGAACCAAAAATAGCCCAATCCCACTATTAGCCATGCCCCTATAAAGGGGCGGCAACACCCAAGCAAGTAATCTAGCATTTCATTTTTATTCTCATCCCCACACCCCCAAATAAATAAATAATATAATTCTATTATTAACTACCGGCCAAAGTTAAACAGTGATATTTACTCTGATATTAAGGAATTTAATTCAATAATTGATTGAATAAAATATATAAATTATTACAAATTCTCTAACAATGTCTTTAATTTCTATCAATAAAAAAGAAGCAACACCCACTATGAGAAGTCTCCAAATGGATTATTACATATACGTAGTGGCCAATCATTTACATATATACTACTAGATAAATACTAAATAAAATAAGCTAGTATATTTATCTTGCGATGCAGACATCTTCCAGCAAAATTGAGAGAAGTAACAACCCAAAAAATATGTTCATTTTGCAAGTGAGTCATTCTCAAGTTCTATTGTGTACTTTAGGTGTGAGATTAAAGCTTGATTTGAGCGTCCAATGACATAGCTTTAATCACTAAAATGTTTCCGGTAGTGTATGTACTATCTATCGTCCAATCTTCTTGAATGATAGTTCTAAAATTCCAATGGGTTCAGTTTGTGGGCTATAAAATATAATCGTAAAACCTATCCATGTGTAAGATGTTATTCTAAATATATGAAAAAGTGGTGGGCCATGCCAGGCAAATGGTCAACAGGGACTGGTAAAGTTTTCATATAACTTTGCTAATGGATTAATTAGGTGAAGTTTAATTAGGTATAATTTATAAACAACATCTAGAAGAATTTCACATGGACTTGTAACTTTTTCCAGCTTTATTTGTATTCTTGATTTATAAACTAAGTTGTATTTTTTCATCTAACTTGTGGTCCCGAAATATTCACGCTTATCAAAATTAAGTCACGACAAGGTTGGCATTTTTAATTTCTCTAAATTTTCTCCTAGTTGGAAGGAATATATATATAATCATGCATTTGAGTTATCCTTCCGTTGAAGGCACCGATGGAAATCAATTGAACAAAGTTGTAGATTTTCAAAATAATTTTCGGTAACCCACTTTGATCTGTTCTATGAAAGAAAAGATTATACAATCACATAACAAATAGTAAAATAATTAATAAAAAAGCTAACCTTGAAAGTTTGAAACTTCATAGCTCCCACATGATTATTACTTGGGAATCTCACTTTCATGAACTGCTTTTCCCCTATTTATTTATTTTTTAAAATAGTTTGTGGTTAAAAGAGTTTCGTTTTCCATACGCGTGCTTGGGTAAAGAAAAAGATATACTACAAGGGAAGGGACGTTTCTTTTTATTTTGGTTCTTCTACTTGATTGCGGCAGAGAAATTCTATTCTTTTTCGGTTACTATATATTAAGAAGCTTATTTATGGAAATAAAGCTTGAATAGTAGAATTATGAGAGCAGCACATTATACTTTTGTAATTTGATGATGGCAAGGCCACAAATGCCCCACCCTGAGATATGCTTGTACTTGTTATATATTATAGATAAATTATATTTTTTACTTTTTTTGGTGATATGATATAAAAGTTAGATAAGTGAAAAATATGATAAGTCTTTGTATTATTTAATTTATTTGATTTGTATTAAATAATTATTTTAGATGGAATATATATATATATATATGTACGTGTGTGTGAGAGAGTGAAAGAAAGGGGATTCACTTACTTCAAGAGTAATTCTTTTTATCTTCACCATTTATTTTCTTAATATCTAATGATTGTAATAAGTAATCAATCTTAACCATTAGATCTCAAGAAAATGAAGGATGATGAGTAATTTTAAAATAGATACTGTTGGAGTAATTTCTCCTATATATATAATGTTTAATTAAATCATATTGGATAGTGTTCATGTATAGTTATTTTGTGTGTGACAATGACAATGTCATTCTTGCGGACATGGCAAATGATAGTGGAATTAAGATGATGCATTTGACAAAGATGAGGAGGCAATCATCGCATGAACAAGATGTGCATGTCGAGGTTGCAATGCCTATTGGAGCACTGGTTCGACGAAAGTGAGGAATGATGGAGAGTTGGAAGGAGAAAAATAAATGTTTCAATGAGAGAAGATCTATGATAGCATTATGTACCTTGACGAATCTAATGATCATTGGTTATGGTACACAGGGGACCACTTAACAAAATGATTTACATTATATATATCAACTTACTTTAAGGATAACTTTAAAAGAGTTACTTTTTATCATATTCATTCATTTTCTTAAAATCTAGTAGTTACACTTAATTATCCATTACAACTATTAGATTTCCAAAAAAAAATGATAAAAACTAAGAGTTACTCTTTGAGTAAGTTTATTTATTCTCATATACACACACACATCATATTGGTTCACAAAGCATTCATGTCGAGCTACATATAGTTAAAGTTTTACTTGTTGATTTAATTACCTTAACTTTTAGGTAAGGTTTAACTTGTTTGATTTATGAACCAAATTAAATGAATCAATTATTTAATTGAATATTGAAATATATTGAGTTGGTTCGATTCAATGTTAATCCTACATCTAATGTTAATAAGACATAGAGCATGTTTGGATACCACCAAAATTGTGGTGGATCCAATAAAATCGTGATGAATATGTGAATTTTCTGAAGCATCTACAAATAACTTCAAAAGCAACATGATTTTACAATCAAATTTGATTCATCCCACCGCCATCCCAAACATACTAATAATAATATTATTATTTCAAATATTTTTATTGACTTTATTTCATTTATTCACTTTCCTCATTAATATATTTACCACTTTAATTTTATAGGCTATAATCTAAAAAGGAGAAATAAGATTTCTAAGATGCCTTAGAGACAAAGTTAGACTCTTAAAAAACTTAAGATATTAATGTATTTCACTTAATATCTACATAACCCAGTTAAATATTTCATAATTAAGGTTTTTTTAAAATAAATAATATAATAATATTTTAGATTATTTTTTTTATAAAATAACCAAACACAATTTCTAATTTGGATTCCATAAAAAGATTTTGAGGGAGTAATAAATTATGATTTCTTGTACAAAATTATACCTAAGTTCTATAATAACTTTTACATTTCATTATATTAGGAAGTATTGAATGAGATCCAGCAAAAACAAAAGGAAGTATCGAATGAGAATAAAAAATAAAACATAATATATGTCATGTGTGGGTTTGTGATTAATGTAAAAACTATTGAGTTTAGGGATTTTGCAAGATTTCTCAATGAAATAATAATTGTTTGACTATAATAAGCTTTTTTTTCTGAATATAATAACAATAAGCTTATGTTGTCATGCCATATTAATTCATATAAAAATTACTTTTTTTTTATATTTTTCAAGTTTCAGCTTTTTAAAATAATAAAAAATTTAGTCTCCAACAAATAACTTATTCTGTACATCGCATGAGAACATGCACTAGTTACAATTTGTTACTAAATTAAGTTCGAACGACTAATTTGTTATAATAAAATCTGTAGCAAAATAATGTGTTAATAGCTTAAAGTTGAAACGTGCAATTCTTAATTTAGCTTACATTTTTTATATAGGTAAATGATTAAACATATTATCGGTGTCTAAAGAGTTGAACCAAAGTATTTGTTATTCTCTCTGAAATTTAGGAACGTCTAGAGTTTATATAAATCTTCTTTAGATCGACTTTATAAAAATAATATTACTCATAAAACTTTTAAATTTATTTAAATATTTTAAAAAATCTATTAAAATATTTTTAAAATTTATTTAATAAATTTTATAACATACATTCTTATATAATAGAATTTTAATAAATAAACGCTTAATTAATTAAATTATATACTCAATTATATTTTTAATTTTAGTTTTCATCCTGTCTCAATTGCTTTTTGCATTATTGCTTATGTCACAAAAAAGTAATTTTAGTAAAGGGGGATAAATTTATTATTTTTAATAATTAATCTCTAATTTCTGTAATTTTATAGTTTTAAAATGAAAGATATAGTACAATAACATATTAATATAAATTGAATGTCTATTTATTGTATTTAAAAATAAAAATTGCTCTATCAACCTTTTTCTTAAAAAAATCATTTTTAAATATAGTAATTAGTTATTAGATTTCAGTGTAAAACTGTGCATAGATTATTTTCTCAGGAAAAAAAAAGAGACTATTTTCTCTAATTTTAAACTGTTAAACGTCATTAAAATAGTGTTTAACTAAAAATTAACTCGTTTTATAAAAACTAAATATTAACTATAAATTTAGTTTAATGTTTTTAGTTGGAAAGTACAGTAATTATTTAAGGCAAAACGACTAGGGACTTAATCTACTTGCTAATGATTACCTTGCAACCCACATCCAACAACCATAATTGAAATTATGTAGGACAGTAAGAATAGTAAGAAAATTATATCTGCCATGAACTAACTGGCACATTCTTAATCAAATTCTCAAGGAAGTGAAGGAACTCGCATCAAATCTTTCAGTCACATGAAATGAAACTCCAATCCTAACAATAGCAATGACAACAATATCACACAATAACAAAAATACCAATAGACAATAAACTATATAACCACCACATGAAAATCCAAACGTTTAAACATTTATTTCCCTTCACTAAACAAATTAATCATCACATTCTAAACTAAGAGAATCTAACTCAATATGTTAAACAAGATATATGAATATATAAAGAATATTATAAATTTATGATATTATATATAACTTTTACGAATAAAAAAAAATCAATATGATCAAATTGTATATAATTACTGCTCCAAGCATATCATAGTCCGTGTGTTTTCAACTAACACTAGTTCTCCAACATTATTGCACCACACACCACCTTGCAATCCCGGCCTGTAATGTGAAACGGTAGCTACTAGCTAAGAACACTTTCTTGGACACGGTTATTGTTATACAAAAGTAAATAACACAACATAACTTAATAATTCTTCCCAATAAAAAACTTAATAATACGATTTATAACTCAAATATAAGAAAATACTTTATTAGATTAACCTTAATTAGATACGTCATATTAATAAATATAAATATCCCTAAAATAAATATTTTATCTAAGATAAAATCTATATAAAAGAAGAAATTTATGAACTTATTAAATAATATAGATATATCATCAAATCAGTAGACTATAGATTAAAAATCACACAAATAATAATGAGAAGATTGATGAAATGGTGTAAAGTCTTATTAAAAAATAATTTATTTATCGATAGAACATGTTTTATTATTTTCGTGTGTAAATTTTATTTTTTTGGATCATCAACACTCACAAATTACAGGTGACATTAATATTTAAATTGATGGACACTCATAATTTCTAATTCAATATTAAAATAAAATAACACAAATAATTTTATTCTATTATGCATCACCATGTCTTTAGTGCTCCAAACTGTATTAGAGCATTTTTAGTGGTAGATCTTAAATTAAGATCTTAGATCACTTTTTGATAGTTTCCATAGAATCACATAGGATTGAAGATCTCTTAAGATCTCTCTAATTTTTCTTTAGTGGTAGATCTTAGGGAGAGAGAAAGAGATAAAGAATTTATTCTTTTTTGAACTATGTGCAGATCTTGAGAGTTATTCTACAAGAACTCATCCTCCACGTTGGAGATCTCTTCATTTCCTTTATTGAGAGATCTAGTGAAAATCAGATCTTGCACCTAAGATCTTTACTCAAAATCTAGCACTAAAGATACTCTTATAAAGCAGAGTCAACCTCTATTAAATGTGCATAGTACCCATTCGGCTAAACCACTCAACCATTCTTCATAAGTCATAACCATTGCATAAAATATAGCTGCGGTGTGGAGTGAAGGTAAATCTTAAACTACAAGAAGAAAGTTATTAGACTTAAATATATTTTTAAATTTTTAAATATATAATTTTATAATAATCCCTTATATTTAAAAACTTATTGTCATACTTCTTTATGTATTTTTATTTTTCTTGGTCATGCATAGTGTAGTAGCTAGTCTAATAAACTCGATACAAAATACTAATAAATAGTTGCGTCACTTAAAAAATATTGATAATTTTATTCTTAATTATGCGATAGTCTCCCTAAAAAAACTATGTGTATAGTCCAATAAAAAAAAAAGAATTTATTTAAAATACTATACCTATTTAAAATTTCCCTTTCAAAAAGAGTACTAGTGCTCTAGTAGTGTACAATTCTGGGCCATTCTTAATTTATACACACACAAAAAGAGAAGGGAAAAAAAGAGACTTTTTTTTTTGTGCCACAAAAAAAAAAAAAATTTGCGTAAATGCCACGCGGGCCAATCTATTTGTAAAAATGCCACGCGGGCTAGTTCGCTAGTCAGACCAGCGAACTACGATGATGACGTGTCGCGCTGCTGATGAACACATAGTTCGCTACACCATCCAGCGAACTACGTGGCT
This sequence comes from Glycine latifolia, assembly GCA_013407115.1. NCBI lineage: Eukaryota > Viridiplantae > Streptophyta > Magnoliopsida > Fabales > Fabaceae > Glycine > Glycine latifolia. The sequence continues at coordinate 7,282,515 of CM023950.1, forward strand.
GCCCAACGGGCAATCGTACCAAGTTCGCTAGGAAGGCCAGCAAACTAGGCTTGACACGTGGCAAAATTTCAAAACTGCGTATAAACTTCGGAAGGTCATAACTTTTGATTGAGATGTTCGATTGAAGCGTATCATATGTCAAAACGATCATAATTCAGAGGAGATGCTGCTGGCAAGTTCCCAAAGGACAAATTTTTTTTCCAAAAGAGGCCTCTAAGTGCCTCAAAATTGTGATTTAAGATTCAATCATCAAAAAAAATTATTTTTGTCTGCTTTTTTAATTATTTAATCAGTTAACTTAATGTTATTTTTTTATTTTTTCAATTACTTCTATGAATTTCGAGCGTTTTGACATATCCTACGCCTCCATCGGACATCCCAGTCAAAAGTTATGATATAAAATTGATAGTGCATATAAACTTCAAACAGTGATATTTTTTGATGGCGATGTCCGATGAAAGCGTACGATATGTCAAAACGCTCAAAATTCAGAGAAGTAATTGAAAAAATAAAAAATGACATTAAATTAACTGATTAAATAATTAAAAAAGCAGACAAAAAAGAATTTTTTTGATGATTAAATCTTAAATCGCAATTTTGAAACACTTAGAGGCCTCTTTTGGGACAAAATTTTGGCCAAGTCCCCTTCAGGAAACTTGCCAACGGCATCTCCTCTGAATTACGATCGTTTTGACATATCATACGCCTCAATCGAACATCCCAATCAAAAGTTATGACCTTTCGAAATTTACACGCAGTTTTGAAATTTTGCCACGTGTCAAGCCTAGTTCGCTTGCCTTCCTAGCGAACTTGGTACGATTGCCCGTTGGGCAGCCACGTAGTTCGCTGGATGGTGTAGCGAACTATGTGTTCACCAGCAGCGCGACACGTCATCATCGTAGTTCGCTGGTCTGACTAGCGAACTAGCCCGCGTGGCATTTTCACAAATAGTTTGACCCGTGTGGCATTTACGTAAATTTTTTTTTTTTTCGTGGCACATATAAAAAAGTCTCGGAAAAAAACTTATGTTGGATTAAAATTGTATAAGTAAAGATTACTAGTACTACTGTAATGTACTTAGAGAAGAAAAAAGCAAACGTGTAAAAGGGGGGAAAATCCTATTGGTTAGCCTTTAATTAATAATTTTTGTCATGATTTGATTATTAATATAAATTGATTTTAATGGATTGCGTGTTGTGTCAGGGGGTCAACGGTCTTACCGACAGCTTTTATTTCCCTGTTTGCTTTTTCAGACCTAAAAATGGATTTATCTGCATTCTTTTTCTTTTGTTTTAATATTTGTTAATTTATATATTAAAGCTAGTAATTGATTCGGGCACCCATTTTTATTTTTATTAATTAAAGCTTCAACTTCCATCTGTTTCACTATCAAAACGTAATGCACGAAATGTGGCTAAAGTAGGAGTAGTGTGGCAAGTTATGTTACACGCTTGTCATTATTATTATTTATTGGGGCTTTCCAACTAAAACGCTTATTCCGAAAACTAAAAATAAAAGAAAGGGTAAACCTAATTTAATCCTTTAAAACGTTTATTAAAGTACAAAATAATATTTAAATAATTTCAAAAGTATTAGTAAAAATTACACTGTACCAAGTCGTAATTTCTTAAATAATTAAAAAATACTTTGAACTAATCTTTAAATTTTATTGAAACACTAGTACATCAAATTAGATTTGATCAATTTTGAAGAGAATAATTATTTTATCTAATCATTTTGATTTTATTGATTTAATTTAAAATTGTAATCCGATCTGATCTAATCTAATTTAAAATAGTTTGAATTGAATCAATTTTTTATTTTATTCTTACTTTTATTTTTTTAGAAAATATTAAATAAGAAATAGGATATATAATAAAAAAATCATTTAAAATATCAAATATTACATTTATATGTCATTGTATAATTAATAATTATATATTTATCCATCGTAAGTTAACTCAAATAAATAAATAATTGTTTAACTAAATCTATTTTCATAAATAGGTATAAGTTATATAATAATTTTACAAATATACTGGAAATAAAAAAAATGAGTGATAAATGATATTATAAATTTATGAATAAATATATTACATTTGTACAAATTTGATTTGGATCTAATTGAATCAATTTTTTAAATTCAAATCTATGCAGTCCAATAAAAAAATTTGAGATATAGAAACTAATGGAAAACATATTCATTATTTTAAAATTTATATAAATAATTTTATTATTTTGAAGACTGCTTAAAAGATATAATAGTTTGAGGTTTCTTCCTTTATTGAGGATTACTTATGTGAATTGAGGCAAAATTACAAGTAATATTTTTTTTACTGATAATTTGGAACTGCTGAGTATCTGATAAGTGAAATATTTAAACTTTATTATTGATATGTCTTTTAAAACAAATGTTTTCGTTTCTCATATAGCGATTGTCTTCAAAATAAAAAATATTATATTATCTAAATGATTTTGATAAAACCATAAATATCATTTATTTAAAATTATTTCTTAAAATACACGTGTTTACTTCAAAGTGTGATAATTTACAGATTTCTATTTTTTCTTCTAAAATCTGAGCATAAATTGATGGAATTTCTTCAAAGAATGCTGGACAAAAATTCCACATGTTTTATTATCAATTATTTCAATATCAGGTGTGTAGTACCAGATTTGATATGTATAAATAGTAATAACTAACATTGTTACAATAAAGCCAAATACACATTTATTGAGGCACATAAACTTGAAATATTTTTTATTATCTATATAAAAATAAAAAACAATGTTAAAAGTTTATAATAATTTACGCGTCTTTATTCAACTAACTGAGAACTTGAAACATTTTAACTAAGGTAAATAATTTAAATAAATAAATTTAAAGATATTGGACACATTTTAAATGAAAGTGATTTTTCAGAGTTCCTGCAACATACCAAGTAAGTGAGGTCGGATAAGAAAGTGATTAACTTATTTTTATTGGCTACTTAGAGAAAATGATAAAATGAAGTTAACTTTTTTGTGTTAAATATATAAGGAGGAAAAGCCTCGTGAACAAAATTGTATACTGTGCAAGAAAACCTGGAATATTGTATACTATATCAAAACGTAAAGGTGCTCATATGATATCATCATTTACCAAACTTTTGGAATTATTATGGAAACAACAAATTATAATTTGGATTCCAAATTTATGTAAGTTCGGAAACGAAAGATAGGGGCACAGACTTTTTATTTTGCTCAGTTAAAATTAACCAAAAAGGCATTAATTTATGGCTTTAACAGAAGAGCACCAGTTTGACTGGATTTATTAAAATATGAGCAGGTTTCATCTCCAAGAATTCCCGAAACTTTGAAACTCCTTACAATTACTGCTTCTTTATATATATATATATATATATATATATGACAGCTGCAATCCCATTCAACTACTATAATGCCCTTTAAAGTTTTCAGACTTGAATAAAAAATACATTAAATAGTTTTAATTATAAGAAACGTTAATATTTTAAAAAAACATAATTAAATTTAACGAAATCACATAGTTAGGCTATTCAAGACAAAACAAAAAATTCTCATAATATATAGATATGAATTTTAAAATTATATGTTTTATTGTATATCTGTAATACTAATTTGACTTTTAATTTTTGAAAAATATAAATAAACTTATCTTACGTGCACAACTTTTTTTTTATCATTAATTATTATGTGTAGTGGACTCAGCGTAGTAGAGTTGATATATTACTTTCGAAGCGAAAAATGGAATTTTTAGGATATGTTTATTTATTATTTATTTAATTTTAAAAATAAAAATTGATAATAATAGTTTTAATAAAATGTTTTTAAAAATTATGTTTCTTTTTAATTTTTTGAAGTAAAAACATATTTAAGTTCTTTTGATATTTATTTTTAATTTTCTGTTTACTCATATTTTTTTACATTCACATCTTTTTATTTCACATTTATTCTCTATAATTATGTCCAAATTTTTTATTTTATAAAATGTTTTTCATAAAACAAAACTACAATAAAATACACCTTACTTTTTTAAAAAAAAACACTTATTTTCCAATCATTAATTGAACAAACTCTACTTTTGAACCAACAAATAATTATTGATTGTATAATATTAGAAAAATATTATTTTAAAATAAAAATGAGACAATTTTTATTATCTTTTTAATTTTAAAAATGTTTTTAAATATACATATATGAAAATATAAAAAAAAGATAAGAGTAGATATATATAATATTAATTATTTAGTATTTAAATAATATATAAAACTATATAAAATATGTGTAAAAAGAATGTAAGGAAGAAAATGGATGAAAATATGTTAATGCATATCATCATTATTCTTGTCATCACGATATTAATTTGATGTGATTTGTGATTTCATAATTTATGTTTCTTGTGCAATTGAGGGGATAAACAAGAGAGACTTATACTAATAATCTATCAATAATCATATATAAGAAATTTTACATTATACTTTAACCTAAATTTTTAATTCAAAATCTTAAAGTTAAAGTTTACTATTTTTTTATTCACTTATATAATGTTTAATTTTTTATTCTTACATGTGACTTTACCTTACATTTATAATCCAATAATTTTATAAAACTTTCACTTTACAGTAAAAAGTTTAATGGTAATAAAAAGTTTTACATTGTCAATAAAAAGATTATTACTAATATTACTTTTCAAATATTTATTTTGAAAGTAAAAAAATTTATTATCAATGATAATTTATAATTAAATGATAGTATGTACGAACCGACAAATAATGTTGAAGGAATCAAAGATTTAGAAAGAAAAGATACATTATACTCATAAATGAGAAATATTGAAGGGGATTAATTGATTTTTTACTTGTAAATATTTAAAAGGTTTTGTTCTTAGGGATGATAGATGATGTCCCTCCAGGATAATGCCCCTATGATGACTGATTTTGTCTCTAGATGATAATATAAAATTGTTATAGACAATGAGTACATAACTTTTTTCTCTTTTATCTTATTGATAAGGAATTATATATATAACCAATGTAATATATGATATTTTTTATGGTGAAAAAGTTGCCAAATGCTCTATTATGGTTAGGGAGTTAAAAAATGTGAAATAACTTGATATTATAAGTTAAAATACTTCTAACTACTTGTTTATATTTTAAATGTAAAAAATAATTGTATAAAAAAATATAAAAAACAAAATGACTTCTTTGATCCCTCTTTGTAAAAAAATAAGTAAATGACATCTATTTGGCTTTTAAAAAAGAGTTTAATGTCTATATATATTATATATAGAAAATATAAAATAATTTTATATTATCATCCAATTATAATTTATACTATTTGAATTATTTTCAAATAATTATTTTTAAAATTAATAAATTTAATATACATATTATAATTAAATGATTATATTGTTACGAATAAAGATAGGCCCATTTATAAAATCAATTCAAACATTCAAACTCTCAACAATCCAATATCATAACCAACAAAAAACAGAAGATATAACAAATATCACAACCGCTGTTGTTCAGTTATTTAGATAATCAGTTATCCGAATACCTCAGCCAAAGATAGTGGGCTTCAACCACCACTCCACCAGGGTCCAGGTCAGTATCTTATAAATAGAGTATTCTTCATGGAGAAAGGGACACACATTCTGACTCTCTTCTTTCCATTCACACAGAGCACACACTGCACGCCACTCGTGTTGTGTATTCATTCTGTAATGATCTTCTTCCTTGAGGTGCTTCTACATCATAAGCATCTTCAGAGAAAGAGAGCCTGATCCCATATTAATTATCCAGCAATATTATTGGACATGTCTTGTTCATCTTGAGCAGCACATTGGCGTCGTCTGTGGGAACGATAAACTTCGATTCCCATCAACTCACAATGGTTAATACCAGAAGCCACCAACTCGAAGGGTGAGACGAACCACCCAGGAACGTTTTTTAGGAGAACGTGGTGGTAGAAGATGTTGTCTTAGATACCGCTTCATCCCCAGCCCTACCACCAGTGCGTTTACTATCAATAATCCACCACCAACTGGCGAAGTAGCACCAGAGGCAACGCAGCGCTTCATTCATAATGCTCTGGACTCAATTTTATCTCGGATTGAGAATCTAGAGAAACGTTATGAGCTTCAACGACAGGAGGATGTCCAGAACCTGATAACACAATTGGATGAGCGTAGTGCCAAACAGAGACAAGTCGAAAACCGCCGCATTCAGCACATAGAATATCGGATTAGAAATATGGAGAATCCAGTAGCAGAAAATAACGGACAGCCTCACCCGACAGCAGGAAGACGCAGTCATGCAACCTCGGTTCCTATTGCCGAAGTTGGAAATATGGAAGCAGTCAGTCATTTCGAGCCGAGGGAATTGTCTTGTTTCCAGCCACGTAATGACCAAAGATTCCACATCTCCCCGGCTGAAATCTCAAACCATACCGCAGTAGAGAGCCCGGCAGCAGAAGCCATACCCCGGCCAAGGAGAAAAGATGGCACGTACCGAAGGAAATACCGTCGGGGTCAGCAGAATAATAGCCCATTCGTGGATGACATAGTGGATGCCCAATTTCTAGACGATTTTGACGGCTCATTCTTGTCAAAATATGATGGGAGCCAAGACCCCCAGGTGCACATTGTCGAGTTCGATATGCAGATGTGCATCTGGGGTATTGATGAGCCAATCATCTCACAGATTTTTGTCACCACTTTAACTGGAGCTGCACAAACATGGTTTCACTCTCTGCCACCTCGGTCTATCCGAAATTTTGAGGATTTCGGACAAAGGTTCTTGTTGAATTTTGCGACCAGCAAGAAACAGCCTAAATCCAAGTTCGCTTTGGGAAAAATATGCCAACAACCCGGAGAAACTTTGCAAAGTTACTTGGATCGCTTCAAGGAAGCCGCCCTGCAAGTACAAGGTCTGGAAGAAAGGGTACACGTACACCTCATGTCAGCCGGGCTCAATGGATCATCCCGCCTTGCCAAGTCAATTTACAAAGATCCTGTAAAATCCCTTATGGAATTCAGGATGCGGTCGAAAAAGTATTTGGAGTTGGAGCAAATGGAGATTGCCAACTCGGCTCCCAATGAAAATAGAAGAAAACCCTCTCCACCGAGGAACCGACATCAGGAAGCCGTACATACCAGTCGACATCCTATGAATATCCAAATTGGCCAACCTCCGAAACATGTTCCTGATCCCGGATTCAGGCCTAAGAAGTATGAAAAGTTCGACAAATACGCTCCGTTGAACACTTCCCGGGCTCAGATATGGAGAGAAGTTGCCTCCACAGAAATGAGGAAAGTAGATCGACCTCATCCAGTTTTCAAAAAAGAGGGACTAGACTACTCTCGTTTCTGCGAATTTCACAACGGTCTGGGTCATACAACTGATCAATGTTGGGACCTCTGAGATGCAATCGAAAAATTTATCCGAGAAGTTAAATTGCGACAATATGTCATCAAGACCTAGGGGCAGCAAGCCAAGTGAAAAGGCCAAAACGAACACAAAGACCGAGATGAAAAGAAGAGCAAGAAAGATGATTTCCCAGAACCCGAATTTGAATGCAATGTCATTTCGGGAGCTATGGGAGGTGGAGGTGACACTACTAATTAGCGGAGGAAATATCTCAAAGAAGTCATGTCGGTGAGGGCTCAACCGAAATTCAAGGAAACAGTAAGAAAACCACACCCCCGCTAATTTATTTTACCGAGGAAGATATGAAAGGGGTGGTTCTCGGCCATGAGGACGGTCTCGTAATAACGGGGACAGTAGCAAACTGCTGAGTTAAAAGAATATTCGTTGATAACGGTAGCTCAGCCGGCATCATTATTTGGAGTGCATTGAAAAAGATGAACTTGGATGAAGAAGATTTGAAGCCGTGCAAAACCATGCTGATAGGTTTTAATGGTGGAGGCACCGGGCTCAAGGGTTCCATTAACCTCCGACTCACTTTAGGAACAAATGAGGGCTTCAAGTCAAAAAGAGTCACATTTACTATCGCCTAGTTCTCTTCACCATACAATATCATCCTGGGCAGGCCGACTCTTCACAAGTGGGACATATTGATGTCCACCAAACATCAGAAGATGAAGATGGTCGGACACCACGACCAAGTCATCGCCATATGCGACGATCAAAAGGAGTCCAGACAGTGTTATTATAATACAGTAAGAGAAAGTGAAGGCGGCCCCTCTTCACCACCTCGGATAAGGCAAGGAGACCCAGCGGAACAAAAATTTGAGAAACGTTAATTCCGAAGGCCGGTCAACCTGGTGGAGCTAGATATGCGAGACCTTGAAGAATGGAGATCAGAACCGGTAGATGAACTGGAAGATGTTCAGATCGGAAGTTCCTCAGAGCAAATCACAAAAATAGGCAAGCAAAACCATCCAAAAACCAAAGGCAAATTAATCCAATGCCTCTGAGAAAACCAAGATGTGTTTGCCTGGAAAGCTTCTGAGATTCCCGGAATCAAGCCTACCTTCTGTTGCCACAAATTAGCTATGTATCCCAACTCTAAGCCAGTGGCGCAAAAGAATAAGAAGCTCGGCCCAAACAGAAGGCAAGCATTAGAGAAGCATATCAAGGAGCTGCTGGAGGCCGGATTCATAAGAGAAATACAATACACCACGTGGCTTTCCAACATGGTAATGGTGAAAAAGTCCAATGGGAAATGACGAGTTTGTGTTGATTACACGAATTTAAACAAAGTTTGTCCCAAGGACTCATACCCAATGTCGAGTATTGACCAACTTGTAGATAACTTCGCTGGGTTCCAACTACTATCATTCATGGATGCCTACTCCGGGTACAATCAGATACCCATGTACCCGGATGATCAAGAAAAAACGGCATTACAGGGTGTTGAAGCGAATTACTGCTACAACGTAATGCCGTTCGGATTGAAAAATGTCTGGGCTACTTATCAACGGATGATGAACAAAGTCTTCGCCAATTAGCTTGGACGCAATATTGAGGTATACATCGATGACATGATAACAAAAACATCTGCAGATGGAGATCATATCCGGGATCTAGAAGAAACTTTCCAAAATCCGCGGAAAAAGCACTTCCCTTCTTCAAATTGTTGAAAAAGGAGGCTAACGTGGGATGGAACCCAGCATGTGAAGCGGCATTTCAGGAAATTAAAAGATGTTTGGCTTCGCCCCTGGTCCTTTCAAAGCCAGATCTTGGAGAAACATTGATCTTATATCTCTCGGTTGGAGAAGAAGCCATAAGTGTTGTGCTAGTCAGAGAAGTTGGTAAGTCCTAGTCGCCGGTCTATTTTGTGAGCCGAGCCCTCAAGAACTCGGAGTTACGATACCAAAAGCTTGAAAAAGTGGCTTTCGCTCTCCTTGCTATAGCGAAAAGGCTTCGTCCATACTTCCAAAGCCACACCGTGGTCGTCAGAACAAATCAACCTATCTAGCAAGTACTACACAAGCCGGATTTAGCGGGAAGAATGATGAATTGGGCCATCCAATTGTCCGAGTTTGATGTCAAATATGAAGCTCGACATGCCATCAAATATCAAGCCCTGGCCGACTTCGTAGTCGAGCTGACCCCGACATCTTCAAACCTAGGAAATCCAGTATGTAAGCTGTATGTTGACGGGTCGTCCAATTCTAAGGGAAGTGGAGCCGGAGTCATCATCGAGAATCCTGAGGGAGTGTCACTTGAACAGTCGTTTCAGCTTAATTTTCCGACATCCAATAATCAAGCAGAATATGAAGCATTGATTGCCGGGCTAAAGCAGATCAGAGGACAGGGAGCATTGAGAGTCAACGTTTTCACCGACTCACAGCTCGTTTCAGCGCAGATCGAAGGAAGGTATCAAACTAAGGGACCTTTATTAGCTAAATATCTGGCTAAAGTAAAGGAAATTATAGCAGAGTTTGATGAAGTCATCATCACCCATATCCTGAGAGAAGAAAATGCCTGAGCCGACATATTGTCAAAACTGGCAAGCACGAAAGGTACGGGCAACCACCGAACGGTTATTCAACAGGAAGTCGCCCAACCCGCATGCGTCATGGTAATTTCAGTGGCTGAGGACTGGAGGCAGCCTATCATAAATTACTTGGAGCAGGGGATAATACCAGATGATGGAAAGGAAGCGAAAAAGCTAGTTCGAGATGCTGCAATGTACACAATAGTTGATGGCGAACTATACCGAAGAGGTCTCCATACTCTGATGCTATTATGTTTGGACCCGGACCAAGCCGAGTACGTGCTTTCAGAAATACATGAAGGCATTAATGGTTAGCATATGGGTGCAAGATCTTTAGCATTGAAGGCTCTTCGGGCCGGTTATTTCTGGCCGACAATGAAGGCGGACGCGGCAAATCATGTTATGAAATGCGGCAGTTGTCAAAAGCACGCGAAGGTAATATGGTCTCCACTAGCCGAGTTAACGTCAATCACGACACCGTGACCCTTTTTTAAGTGGGGAATGGACCTTCTAGGACCATTTAAGGCCACAGAAGGACAGATGAAATGGCTAATAGTAGTCGTCGATTACTTTACGAAGTGGATTGAGGCTGAGCCCCCAGCTACCATCACGTCGGCCCGAGTTCAAATTTTTTTCGAACGCAACATAATATTGAGATTTGGGATCCTGGCAGAAATTGTAACAGACAATGGAACACAGTTTACAGATAAGAGGTTCCAAGAAATGATGACCAGGTTCCATATAAAACATCACTTCTCATCAGTAGAACATCCGCAGTCCAACGGCCAGGCAGAAGCAGCAAACAAAATCATTCTGGACGGGTTGAAAAAATGAATGCATGAAGCCGGCCCAAACTGGGTCGAGCAGCTATATTATGTTTTATGGGCATATAGAACCACGGCCCAAACAGCCACTCAAGAGACCCCATTCAGAATGACGTACGGCTGTGAAACAATGATACCTGTGGAGATCGGCCAACCATCATGGAGAAGGCAACATCTGTCTTATGCAAAAGATAACAACGCAGTATTAGCCACCGAGCTAGACCCGATAGAAGAAGTCCGGACTATGGCGCATCACCGAGATCTGCATACGAAACAAATAGCGGCCCGCAAATTTGGCAGAAAAGTAAAATCGAGGTCCTTTGAAAAGGGGAGTCTCGTATTACGCCGAGCAGATATCGGAAACAAGAATACCCGAGATGGGATGTTAGCATCCAACTGGGAAGGATCGTACCGGATCGCACAAAATCTTGGGCAAGGAGCATACACGTTTAGAAACTCTTGAAGTAAAGAACATAAAATGAACTTGGAATGCTGACAAGTTGAAAATCTACTATAGCTAAAAGTTCCGAGCCGCGATAAATTCATGTGTTTCTCCTTAATTGATTTGTAAGTCGGGATACAGTATATTGATACCCACATAAGTCTTTCATGGGGATCATGGATTAAAAGTTAGTTTCCATTCATGTGTTTCTCCTTAATTGATTTTGTAAGCCGGGATGCAGTATATTGATACCCGCATAAGTCTTTCATGGAGATCGTGAAGGAACATTTGATATTTTTATTCATGTGTTTCTCATTAATTGATTTTGTAAGCTAGGAATATAACGCCCGTGTAAATCTTTCATTGAGATCATGAATTTATGTAAACATCTTCGAAGAATATCAATAAAAATTCTTGTTACAAGGAAGTTATATATATATATATATATATATATATATATATATATATATATATATAT